>JBAMHW010000024.1:21913227-21929108 GCA_037177495.1 Rhadinocentrus ornatus | reverse complement strand
AAAAGCCCGTATCTCCGACTCCAGCTGCATTTTTCTTTTTCCTTAGTTGGCGCACAATCAGCTACGTCACGCAGATCGATCTCTATGGCAACGTGCCCAGGCAAGCACACACACAGGCAGCAGCATGCGCGCACCACTTAAAACAGACGAGAACTTCACACATAGCAAACACGGCTTGAGTAACGCAGAAAATCTGGAATTGTTTTCAGTGGCTCTCTTCTAACAAACTAAATATTAACTTGAGGAGGAAAATGCTGAAATCCAAAGGTGTGGTGTGTAATGATGAAAAAGTCAGACTGGAATAACTTTGTTATTATAACTAAGTTGTAAAAATATTTGGTTTAAGACTTTAAATAGGAGGAGGGTTTACACAAATAGAAATGTTTCTCAGTTTCCTCTTTACATGTAATGGACATTTCAACATTTGCCTGAAAAGACCTACCCAAATTAAATCAACAATAACTCTCTAATTATAAAGTCACTATGCATAATCTTGGTCTCATTGTATAGCTAGGACCCCACAGAATATAACCCCGTGTCAAAAAAATTGTTCATATGTCTGAGCAAATTGTGATAAACCAAAGGAAAAAATAAAACTTTTATCCTTGCCTGATTGTTTTTTTTTTATTTACACAGTGGAAAACATCATGATTCTATGCATAAAGATGTCTATGCATGTATTCAGCAACACATTGACTACAACTGTACCAAGTAAGATGAGAAAAGCACAAAGATAATTGATTTTATGAAGGGCTTAGTGTGGACAGTACCAAGCGGATTCTGTGTTTGGCCACTTTTATACCCAAACAGTGACAAACTGTGCCACATAGGTATTTTACTTCTTGAAAGGAAATCTGGCTACAAAATATTGTGTACATTCAATTCACAAACTGGCCCTGGCATTTAGCCATTATATCATCATTTCCTACCACTGTGCTCAGTGTATTATGAAATCAGTGTTAGCTCTGTGTTTACCTGAGACCTTCTGAGAGGTTGCATTATTTTGGGAGGTCTCTTGGACATGCTGATCACTTTTAGCCTTCGTTGTAAATGAGTAAAGTCTCTATATCTCTGAAAGAAATCGCGGCCATTCAATATTAGCTATGGGCGCTGGCCACCGTGCGTAACAGATCTTATAGAATAGGGATGGTCCTGTGTTTACGCTGAAGGATGTCTACGTGACAGATGAAGTCTCATTCAAGTATAAGATATCGTTGGAAAGATTGTGAGATGTAGAATTAAATCAAACTTTATTTACATTCCCAAGACCCACGAGAAGTTGGCAGGATGGCCGTGAATGGAAGCTTATGAAATACGCAGTTGGACTAAAGTGCGGTGAATCGATGAACAGTGTGGATAGACTGAAAATGACCACAAAAAGGTAAGGAAATGAAATATATAGCTTTTGGTGAGAATTGTTTTGGGGTTTGGTGACGTGCTGTGTTGTAAACATGCAATCTGATGCGCTGGCTGTGAAAAGCGAAGGTGGGCTAAAGTGTGTGTTTTCCAACTGAGGTGAGGTGGTCGGGTAAAATCTGTTCATGCTCAATATCATCTGAAAGTGCAGCTTTTCTAGTTTCGCTTGATACCCAACATTTTGGGGTGGAGTGAGCGGATCACGCGTTGCATTTTGTTTCGGTTGTTATTCGTAATGGTGGCGCTGTTGTTTGTTGCATACACATTTTAAAGTTGTAATAAAAGAAATACTTTGTTGACAAAATGCACTTGGAGAGTTGATTTAGTGGCATTAGGGATTCTTCTTTGAGACACATTATAAATAAAATATCCTTACATCACTAAAGTAATTTTTTTTCACACATGAACCCCACCGGTGGGGTCGGTCGGGCTTAAGGGACAGTTTTTTTTGTTGTTGTTGTTGTGGTTTTATTATTTATATATATATTTTTTTTTCATTTGAGTGTCTGATTGAATTTTTTATTTATTTATTTTTTGTGATGTGAAATGACCATTTCCGATTTTGTTGAATATGTGAATATGTCTCACATCAATCTCTGGATCCTGAACCAAATCAAAATGGTATTGTGGCAGAATTTGTGTCATTATCAAACATTGGATAATTATCCATTAGACTAATATATACCAGTTATATACCACTAACTACCTGCTGAAACTTATTTTTTCCTCTTCTAGTTGCATGGGCATTTTGCAAGATAATGCCAAGATTAATCTGGTTCAAATTAAAGTGGAAAGGTTCAGGGAGACGGAAACATCATTTTCCGAGGAATTAAACTCCATGGAGAATCTTTCAGATGTGCTGGAAAAGTCTTTCAACATGAATCTGACCATCAAATTACCAATAAAAAATCTGCATACACAATTCAATTCTACAACGCTACATAAGCTAAAGCTAAACTAACAGTAGTTCAGCAAAATGTTAAAGTGTGTTAGTTGTTTTAATTATGGTCAATACGTTGGGAAAAACAATTTGTTTCAGTGTTAAAGCAGAAAACAGGATTTCTTTTTTAGGTCTTCATTATTGCGCGCACAATGTTTAAATACCGTCTCTGAAACGTCACAACATAAATGCTGAATTGCAGTGCAACTGGTATCATTATACTGTACACCAGACAAAGACAGCTGGATGACATTTTCCATCTTTGGGGGCTTTATTTTCGAGCATTAACTAAGAATGTGTGTGTGGATGTGTGTGCGTGCTGTGAGAGCTGGGATATAATCTACTCTGCAGTTGTACATGTGTGCATTACATGTATCATATGTTGTGTGTGTATGCAACATAATGGCACGTCTGCCTTGCAGCAAGGTGCCTAGTGGTTCTGCAGAAAGAAAACGAGGAGCAGTGATAGTACAAAGGCAGCAAAGAACAGAATAAAATAGAAAAAAAGCCACTTGTCAAATATTGACAGTAAATAGATAAGAACAATTGTGCTTTTCAGGGCTGCAACTGTAAGTTGAAGATTTCCAGATGATTCCTTGAACTGCCAATGAAAGAGGAGCAAATGAGAAAAAGTTGTAATTATACAGCACACTGCAAGCATAATCAAAGTGATTTCCTTACACGCAGTGAAAGCAAACAGACATAATCACAGTGAAGCTAAAATTGCTCTGATGAATGAAAATAAATTACAGTTGCTGTATTTTACTGTGCATGGAAGGTAATGCCAATTGTTGTTTTCCTGTAGAGAAACAGAAAAAAAATTCTCTAAGCCTAAAGAAGTAAAAAAATATGCTTGGTGTAAATAATCATGGTTCATGTTCATTATATCCAATTATGTCTTCTCTGTTATGTTTATGATGTAAATTAATTGCTAACTGCTATTATGTATTAAAACAATTTCTTTAAACAAAACTTTGCCGACAACATGTATTTAATCTGTTTTTATGAATACGTGTTCTGTATGTTAACATTGTGGACAGCTTTAAATAGTAAAACACTTATGAGTTTGGGGTGTGTCCGGCCTGTCATCTGACAGCTGTGAAGCTTACATTTTGATGGAAACTATGTCCTGTAAAGGCCCGTTTATGCTTGATGCAGAAGTTCACTATCGGCTTTACTGGGAGATTAAACTTCTTCAGCTGCTGTTGGAAGTACCTGTGCTGGACCTTGTTGTTGAGGGAGCTGATGTTCTCCTCCCATTTGAGCTCCTGGATGATGGTGGTTGGTAGCAGTATAAAGTTGTTTAGGTATACCTATGATGGAATTTACAGGCCTCGCTCATCTTTTTAAATGGGAGAACTCGCACAATTGGTGCTTGACTAAATCTGTTTTTGCCCCACCGTATTTTCACGAATGCAGAACAGTAAGCTAGCTAGTTGCTAGTTGGGTCGGCTTCTGTTTGCATAAAGACACAGTACTTTGGTGATACAGATTTGTGATGATAGACCCGCTGTAAAAATCCTGAGCAGAAAAATTCATATCTTAAGACCTCTCCATTTTTCTCTTGTTTATGGTCTTTATTTTGTATCTTGCTTGATGATTTGTTTTTTGGTAGCAACATCTATGCTGTCTGTTGCAGCCATCTGTAAAATTCTATAGATTATGCAACCTGCAAATAATGCTACAAAGTCTAGTTTATTTGCCCCATAATCAGTTATGGAAACGAGCCTAATGCATTTTAGATACAACAACCTACATTATCTTACTTTTCACTTGTATTTTATGCTTATTCTATGCTTTTAGAGTGTCATTGTACAATACAGGCACACTATGTAACTTCCTGACCTGAAAACTCTGCGGTCCTGTCATTTCTGTAGCCATTGCTGCCCAACAGCATTCCAAGGCTGAGAAACCGCACTCTGCATAACGTTGCAGCCGAGTTTCTCTTTACGCACTTCGTCACACACTAGCAGGTTGATATAAACACACTGGCCGTTTTGAATGTGCACAGCGGCTGATTAGCACAAAAATGCAAAAAGACGTTATCGGAGTAAAAAAGAAAAAGACAGAGGAAGAGATAAGGCATTAGTCAAGATATGACTGCCTTTTACTGGCTGGAGAGATCTCACAGTACAGGCCAACAGACACCAACAGAATTTTATTGAGTCTGTTGGTGTCTGCCACCTTCAATCTGCTGCCCCAGCACACAACAGCAAGATAAAGGGCACTGGCCACCACAGACTCATAAAATATCCTGAGCATTACCTGGCAGATGTTGAAGGACCTTAGCAACCTCAGAAAATAGAGACGGCTCTGAAGGTGGCAGGTCTTTGAGCAGCAACTGAGATTACTGGTGTAGAGGATGAAGAGGAAGGAAAAGGTAAGTTTATTTCATTTCATGTACTGGACAATTCTAAGTGCTTTACATAAAACATTAAAACAGTACAAATGATGCAAAGAAAGTATTAAAAAGTAGTAAACAAATAGAAAAAAATCACAATAAAATCATAGATTACATGAAATGATTTCATGCATAAGTGCATGAGAAAATAAATGTTTTTAAAGTGGTTTTAAAAAAATGGATCTAAGAGTGTGTACACTAACATATCACATATGTATTCTGGGTCTAAACCGTTTAAAATCTGTTCTGTAACTAACTGGAAGCCAGTGTAAAGATTTAACTGGTGTAATTTGTTCAGATCTCTTAGTGCTGGTTAAAACTCTAGCAGCAGCGTTTTGCATGAGCTGCAGATGTTTAATGCTCTTTTTATAAAGTTCTGTTAAAAGCCCATTACAATAATCCAGCCTACTGGAGATGAATGCATGGATGAGTTTCTCCTGGTCTTTCTGGGAGACTAAATGTTTATTTCTGATGATGTTTCTTAGCTGGTAAAAAGCTTCTTAGTGACAGCTTTGATGTGGCTGCTGAAAGTCAGATCTGAGTTTATCATTACTCCAAGGTTACGAACTTGGTCAGTGATTTTAAGCCTGAGTTTTTAGGTGTTTACCAATGCTGACCCTCTTCTCTGTGCTACCAAACAGAATAATCTCAGTTATGTTTTCAGTTAATTGTAGAAAATTCTCCCTCATCCAAGTGTAAGTCTGTTGGGCTGTTGTTGGGTGACAGACACATAAAGTTGTGTATCATCTGCATAACTCTGATAATTAATGGTAAAGTTCTGTAACATTTGACCCAAAGGGAGCATATACAAGTTGAACAGAAGTGGTCCAAGGACTGACCCCTGGGGGACTCCACAAGTTATGGCCACTCATTCAGAGCTGCTGTCTACAGTATCAAACGCAGCACTGAGAACGAGCAAAACCCACACAAATATTTTACCAGAATCAGTGTTCAACCTAATGTCATTTAATACTTTAACCAGAGCTGTTTCAGGGCTGTAATGAGGTCGGAAGCCAGACTGAAATTTATCAAGATTACCACTTTCATTTAAAAAGTCATTAAGCTGGTGAAAAACAACTTTACCAAGGAGACAAACAGTAAAAACTGTTTTTAAAAAGTCGGATGGTATAATGTGTCATGGTTTGTGTTTGGTTAGTTTTTTGTTGTTCTGATCCTGGTTTATTAGCTCTGGTTTTTGTCATGTTTGGTTTCTGTTATGTTCGTGTTTTGGGTTTTTGGTCTTGTCATGTTTTAGTTCAGTTGTCCTGTTTCCCTCATGTGCTCTGTAGTTTTTGCTCCTAATTCGTTAATTCACTTGGTCTGATTTCCCATCCACTTCACCTTTTTCTAATTACTCCCTCTGTGTATATATGTCCCAGTTGTCTTTGTCAGATCCTTGTTTGGTTTAACCCCTGTTTGTGTGGCTCATCCCCTGTAATGTAGGTTTAGGTTAAATAAAACCCTTTTTACTTGCACTGACCTGCCTCTTTTGCCTGCGCTTAGGGCACCTCTGCCGCTACACGGAACAGAAGGATCTGACCAGCAGACGGTATGATAACCCATTTTGAATATCTTCACAGAGGGGCAGCAAAGAGCTCTCTGACCAGTGTGGACCCAGCTCCTGCACCCCCCGAGCTTCATCCCACAAGGTCCAGAAAGAAGAGACCATCCAGGCGCCAAAGCGGAGACCCCCCGTGAGCATAACCTCAAATGAACTGGTGGGAAGGCTTCTTGGGTTGGACACAGAGCCAGAGCCGCTGGATTATCCAGAGCAGCCATCTTTCCTGGGAACCAGACTGGCTTATAGGACATCTCCACCCAGATGGCCCATCTGACATGCCTCTGTGTGCACTAGTTTAGCAGCCATCAAAGGGGAACAGTTTGATCCCCCTCATGCAGGCTTCGAGGGGGTCAATCGGGGCACTCCTTTAAAGCCACCAAAACCGAGAACACACTCCAGAAGGAAGTTGCAGTGCTTCAGCGCCCCACGTGGGCTCCGTGTTCTGCTCCCAGGTCTGCTCCAGTGCTTCAGCGCCCCACGCGGGCTCCCAGGTCTGCTCCAGTGCTTCAGCGCCCCACGCAGGCTCCCAGGTCTGCTCCAGTGCTTCAGCCCCCCACGCAGGCTCCCAGGTCTGCTCCAGTGCTTCAGCCCCCCACGCGGGCTCCCAGGTCTGCTCCAGTGCTTAAGCACCTGAAGCGGGCTCCCAGGTCTGCTCCAGTGCTTCAGCGCCCCACGCGGGCTCCCAGGTCTGCTCCAGCTTTTCTAGCTCCCGTCACCCTCCAGAGACTCTGTTCCGGTCTGTGCAGCCTCTCAGTCATCCTCCAGGGATCATTCTAACGTCTGATTGTCTTCCAGAGATGCTGCTCCAGTCTGTGAACTTTCTTGTGAATCAGTCAGCATGTCCTCCAGAGGTTCTGCATTCTGGCCATCTGCCAGAGATCCTGTCTGCTCAGCCTCCAGAGGTCCAGCCTGCGTGTCCTCCAGAGATCCGGTCCCAGTCTGCCCGTCCTCCGGGACGTCCGCCTGAGTTGGGTCCTCACCACCGCCGCTACACGCAACAAAATGTCCAGAGTGCATGTTGTTGATTTCAAATGTCAAACTTTTTCTTGTAGGATTTTTAAAATCGACCATATTAAATTGTGACATAACATCAAAATTCCAGGTTTTAAACACAGTAGTTTTCTTGTTCGACTGTATGGCATTATTTTTTGATTAGTTGTTTTTGGAAGTAGAGACGACCATAACCCTGTAGAGCTCAGGGTTGCTGACCACTCTGTCTGACACAGTGCTGCATGTGCTCATACGTTGGTCTGTGAGTCAGGACACAATGAGTGAGTCCACCTGCATCACTGTCATCTTCTCAGCCCGTGAACCTGATGGTGTTTAAATGGTAAATAGACTGTACTTGTATAGTGCTTTAGTCATGTTGACCAGTCAAAGCAGTTCTGCTCTTAAGAATCCCATCTTTTTGAATAAAAACCTGAACTCCAACAACACTGATTGGGCTAGCCACCTTGGAGACCAAGATCTGGATTGCCAAGCAGTGTTAGATTGCTTCTGCTGCTACAAGCAGGTTAGCAACCCTTTCATAAAATCAGTACCAGATACCTCTTGCTTTCTCTTGTTGGCACAATAGACTGAATTTTAAGTTACCGTGGTGGGCTCTTAACACTTCCATTTAACAAAGTTGTCCCACTTTGGCTTCGGACAGTCGTCAGTATTTTGGACCTCCCCCACCAGTTATCCTGGTCCGGTGGCCGATGGGCCATTGGCCCTTCCCACCTGAATACTGACTATCCACCCCAATAGTATCCAAGGGCTCTAGTTGGTGTTGTCAGCTTAGGTTAAAACAAACAGTAATTGCCTTGCGCATGGCACACTAAGTTTAATTCCTTTCATTCATTTTGTGCCCTTATTTTATTTATTTCATTTTTATATTGACATAATTTTTTTCCTTTATTAATTTACTTACTAATTTAATTAATTTATTCTCTAACTGCTGCCTGTTTATGTAGCTTTTGTAGTTCTGCTTTTTTTTTTATTATTAACTTGTTATACACATTTTTATACATGTTGTTTTTGTTTGTTAATGTCTCTTTTTTTTTTTCTTTTTTTTTTAATCAATGGGGCCTTCCAGATCGGGAACTACGCCTGCTCTGACTCTGACCAGCCTATGGTTGTGGTGTGGGCATGGTCTGCCTGTGCTTGGATGGTTTCCCATGGTGACGGCCTCTGTGGTTGGGGTGGTTCTTGGTGTGGAGGTATATCGTTTTGTGATAAACTTTGGTGTGTGATTACAGGCATTTTTAAGATGCTTTAACGATGCAAAAAATTTTGTTTTTTATTATGTGAATCACTTTGTGCTGCAATTTTACATGAAAAGTGCTTTATAAATAAAAACTGTAGACACAAAAGTATTGCACAAAAAGTTCATAAAAGTATTTCAACTACTGTGCTTAATGTGGATTTTGGAATGAGGTAATGCGTTAGAAATTTGTTGCAGTATATCACATATCAGTTTATCTTCATTAATCTTGCTGTGGCAGGAAAACAACTACTGAGGAAGTGTGTTCTGTGTGTGATAATACTGTTTGCTCTTCTGTGTCTGAGTTTGTATGTGCAGTGTTTAGGTTTGAGCAAGGAGTGAGCTGGGTGTAGTAAGTCTCTGTTGATTTTCTCCTCTTTTTCGGTATTATTGAGTACATTCTTTCCATAGAAGGAAGCTCTGTCCCATTAATCTCCTCTGCAGTCTTTATAACCCTATAAAAAGCCTTTACTTTCAGTCTGTGATGCCTGTGGTCTAATGAGTGTGGAGAGTACAGTGGGGCTAAAAGCAGCAGCTGCAGAGGGGCCAGTGTTGGGCCAGATCAGTGGCCGCAGAGTCAAATCTGTAAAAGAATAAATTTAACTGATTGGCCCTATCAATATGCTGCTCCACGCCTCTAAAGTCCTTTCTGGCCACATCGGCAAAATGGCTCCTTCAACATAACAGAGCCACCAGATCTCCTCACTGTAAGGGTCAAACGGTTCAGTATTTTCTTTGATCTGCCAACCCCCCCCATCAGAATGTTTTTATGCAAGCCCATCAGTTTTGTTTAAAATTGGTCACAAAGAGTAGAATTAAAGCAATCCAAAATTATATTTTGTTTAAAGAAATGTACCCACATACATGCAGTATATGCAGCAGTTTGTTTTAGTTTAGTTTATTTAATTGCCTTTATGTGATTTTTATTTTATTTTGTCATATTTTGGCATTTGGTGTTTTAACAATGTGTTTGAATGAAACTGAGTTAGCGCAAAGATGAGAAAACTGCAAAAAAAAGTTCGATTTTTATATTTTCTTACAGTATAGTTAGTGAAGTGATGATTTAAAAGATGCATAGGAAAAATAAATACATAAAATAAATACAATAGAGAAATATGAGCGTTAAACATTTTGGAAAAAAAACAACTTTCTTTCCAAAGTTGGATGAGATGACTGATAGCGATTTAATGTCTAATGCAAAACCAGAGCAAGCAGCTGGTTGGCATGGATTATAACTCACTATGTGCATTTTTACCCCTCATCCTACGGACCTATAAAAGCCCAAAGATTGTTAAGCAGCTTCTCCACAAGATTTGGAATTCAGGTTAATAGAACTTTTCAGCTCTCTGACCCTAAAGGCTCCATATTGAGCTTAATTTGCTTTCCGTGCACCCTCCATACTTCCTTAGTGCCTGGTGGCCTCATTTACACCCACATTTCCTCTCAAACAAACTTCTAAGTCATCCATTTTTTTTCTCTTTTATTCACTCTGCTCTTCCAGATATGGCAACTTTTAATAAATCTAAGCTCTTGTGCACATTTAATACACAGGCACCATATTCAAGACCTTGGATATCACACAATTGACTAAAATCAGTCAACCTCTCTATTAGTCCCCAATGGAGCAATTGTTGTGCAACAGTAGACGCAACAACACGTTATATTACAATCAATTAATAACATATATACATAGTTTAAGTAAATATACACAATCATTAAAAGGGTAATGTCACAAGGTGGTTCATTTTAGGTTTTTATTGTGTTATGTGGTTTTGTTTTATGGCATGTTGAATTAGTTTTACTTTGTTTTATTATGAATTTAGCTGCATGCTTTTTAAATATTTTTACTGAGATAATTATGTTCCTGGATCCACCTGTGACACCTGTGTGATTGCAGTATTGACTCCAGGTGATGGCTTTTGAAAGACAGTTCAGCTGGCCAATGACGCTGAAGAGGTTTGTGGCTGTGGACCAATGTGCAGCAGGCAGAGGAGGGGAATGTACTGTTACCCAACGAACTTTTGATGGCATGATGAAGGATTTGAGGTGTCCGGGAGTGATGTGAGAGGTGATGTGAGAAGTAGAGGACCCAGTGCCCATGGAGGGTGCAAGGGTGGGGCGCGAGAGAGCGGAGCATCCGAGAATGTCCAGGAATCCGTTTTAGACAGGCAAGGGGGAGACAGCGGTCATCCAAGGCCCGCGTTCGACCCAGACCAGTGGCAGAGGGAGACGTGGCCAGGTGTGGGAGAAAGAAACAGCAAGCAACATTAGCCATGGGGTAGAAGAAGGCCAAGGCATGCCGTGTACGGACCCTGCCCGGCTATGTGAGTAGCCTATTGCTTTCCCACACATTGCGTTACTCATAAGAGAACCAGATACTGCTGCCAGCTTATGTTACAAGATCGCCCAAGAAGGATGTGTAGTGGAGCCAGGCCGAGGCACCAGTACCTGAGGAGCCGATTGATTTATTCCCGGGCTCAGTGACGACACTTGGGCCGAGGGCTGTGGATGGTTCCAGCCACCTCAAGGAGGACGCGTAGTGGAGCCTGGCCAAGGCAACAGTATCTGGGGAGCTGGTTGATTTACCCGGGTCTTCAATGACGACACACGGACCGAGGGCTGTAATGTTTCTGGCTACTGTTGGATTTGGATTCGCCAATGACAATAAATCTGGTCGAACTGTTTCTATCGTCTTGGTGTTGGTGCTCTCCACTCGATCCTTTTTTTTACCTATGGTTTTTAATTTTAAAGTAAGCTGGGGTGACCCACCCAGCCCAGGGGTCACACGTGACATTAATGTAGATAAGAAGTTTAGATAAACCAAAAATTAACATCAAAGAATTTAAAAACAACACTACAGGTAAACTGTGTTCTTCTCCTGGAGGATAAAAATCACACACAGTTTTTGGTAAAAAAAGATGAGTGATTTTCTGTTCTACTGCACAGCTTTAGTTGTTTCCCATACCATTGCTGCCAACACAACGCAGTAATTACTCATGTCAGATACCTCATTTGGATATCATTTACAGCTTTGAAAAATGAAATATTTTTCATTAACATAAAGACTTTATTATGTATCACTTGCGTCACGATTAAATGAGTTTGTTTGGTAAAAATAAAATTTTTCTTACCAATAAACCCCCCCCCCCCCCAAAAAAAATAAAAAAATAAATAAATAAATAAAATAAAAAATAAAATAAAAAAAACAAAAATAAATAAATAAAATAAAGTAAAGGGTCAATGGGCATAGATTCAGTAACACAGGACCTGCAGCATCATATTACTCAGAGAATAAGGCAAACGGGCATTTTGTATCATTAAATCTGGGTTGGGCATTGTTAAAGTCAAACCCTGACCCATCAGGTCAGAGAACAGAATTAAGTAGTTTATTATTATTCCATCCATTCACCACTCCATTTGTACCTTTTGAACCTGCTTTAACATATTCATTGGGGTGGCTGGAGCCTTTTTTTTTGCCAGCTGCTGTAATACGAGAGGGGGGGTGGACAATGGACAGGGTATTAGTCCATCAGAGGGCCAACACAGAGACAAAAGAGACAAATAGCTGCTCACGCTCACTCCTTTGGTAAATTTCAAATCACCAGTTAACCCAAAATGTTTTTGGAATGTGAATACTCAGTCAACACTTCAAAAGCTGGGGTGTGGAGACCCTCCTACGTGTCCAGGGTTACACCAAACACCAGGTAGAGAAGATTTTGGAATGTGGGACATGTTTCTGCCAACTTTGATGAAATACTTCCAGTATTCCTCTTGTGTTCTTATCAGCATTACAGAATTATCCATTTTATTTTCCTGTGACCTCATATTCCCATTATGATTAAAACAGAAATGTTTCAACTTTGTCATCCTTTCTCTTCATTCTGCTCCAGCTCTACATCCTCGGAGTCTTATCCCAGTAGTACTTCGGCTTTAGAAAGCTTGAACCAGCTGACCCACATGTGAAGAATCGTCCTGTTGTCACGGTTAGAAAGTTCAAGAATTACCAGAAGAAATCCCTTAATTATCTCAGCATCCAACAGCAGAAGGCTCACCTGAAAATAACTGAAAGGGCAGGTTGCATTACTGAGCCCATAATTAGATAATAAATGATATGAGAAAATGGCGTAATTAAGCAACATTATTATTATTATTGATTTGAACAGGTCGGGTTTAAGCATGTACATTTTTGTCTTCAATAGTCAATGTTCTTTATAAAAGCTGGTCTTTTTTTTTTTTTTGTGTGTTTCTGTGGTGACTTTCTGTAAGTTTATATTCTTCATTTAAGTCACCCGTTCT
Organism: Rhadinocentrus ornatus; assembly: GCA_037177495.1. Taxonomy (NCBI): domain Eukaryota; kingdom Metazoa; phylum Chordata; class Actinopteri; order Atheriniformes; family Melanotaeniidae; genus Rhadinocentrus; species Rhadinocentrus ornatus. The sequence goes on along the minus strand of JBAMHW010000024.1, from coordinate 21,916,249 downwards.
GACTGGAGATGACTTTGCCCATCTGCTTGATGCAGCTGATAAGCTACTAATTCAATATTACAGAGTTGGCCGACTGCTTATAGAAAATACAGTCTGCATGCTTCATTACAGCGTGTGACAGATGTTAGTCACTCACCTTCCTGTATAATTAACTCTGTTGTTCATTAATTTTCCAGCAAGTGAAGCTTTGTGTGTATAAATTATAATGAGATTCTGTGAATATATGCTTCTGGAATATCTTATCAAAGCGGATGCAAATCTCATGCTGTATACAAGGCTCTCAACTTTCATGCATTTTAGCTTGTTCACATGCTCCACGTAGTATTTTTCATGCTAAGAAATCACGGGAAAATGCCATAAAACTCCAGCACAGATGTTTTCCTGGGGTTTTGTAATGTGTGCTTTAAATATATTTAATTTTGAAATAAATATTTACAAGGAATGTTTTAACTGCTTACGCTGTGTGAATGTTGCTGTTAAAAAACAGCCGATTTGTTTAAAGCATTTGAAAATATGCACAAATTTGAGTATTCCACCATTTACAGATTCAGAGAATCTTTAGATATCTGTGTGCAAGGGCCACAGCACTGCATGCCCATGATCTTCAAGCCCTAAAGCCTGTTACATACTTCGTGAGAAGCAAAAACTTTTTTCTTGTTTCTTGAGGCCACGGAAGCAAAATGATGTAATTTTCTTCCCAAAGCCCTAATTTATGAAACCTTGCAGCTTTTTCTCTGTACTTTCTTCTTGGGGGGCTCCAAGAAGTATTGTGTGATTGGTCGGACATTTGGTGGGCGTGGTTAATGCGAAACAGTGTGAAGTTGTCGCTTTTCCAATTTCACTGATGTGTAATTGAATGGATAATTTTATGAACAACTGATTGAAGTGGTGAGAAAATACCAAAAATGAATACAATGTGGCTTTAAAGACACGGACACAGCCCCGCCCTGTTGAGGACGAAGCTTCTCATGGAATATGCATTGACTACATGACTGAACCAAAACCTTTTTCTGGTTCTTGTGGCCTCGAACAAGAACAAAGTTCTCACTTCCCACGTGGTATGTAACAAGCTTATGGCAGCACTACATTAAAAACAAGCACGAAAAGTCATGGAAATCAATATACAGGCTAAGGAAAACTCCAGAAATCACTGTCTGAACGCAGTTCGCCGTGCAAACCACAAATGCAGGTTACAGCTCTAAAATGCAAGGATGAAGCCATAAGTGATTTTTCCCTTTACTTAAGTCTATTTTAAATATTGTTTCATGGCAAGAAAAGCAAAATTCTGAAATTCTTTTTTAAATTATGGATGCCATATCCTCTAAAGTTGCAAAAGCCTGGGCCGTTCCAAGGAATTTGGGGGCCCCAAGCAAACTGGACTCGAAGCCTTGAACACTGTTTACCCAAACCTTATATCAATAAAACATTTTTTTTACTGTGCAGATACTGCCTATATATGGTAAGTTGCATATACTGCACACATAGTAATGTTTACATTTGAACATTTGTAAAAAAGAAACAACCACTATCCCATAACAACCAACATTTGGTCTAAAAGGGCAAATTGCGCAGTAACAATAAAATGATATAATAGTAAACATAATATAGTTTCCTCTGAAGTTTTTTAAGTGAGGCATTGTCACGCTTCCCAAAAACAGTACAAGAGAAACAGAACACTGAGTCTGTGCTCATAGAGTATGCTAACCATGATTAAAGAGTTTTCGCCCCATTTTTCATGATTCTTCTGTAACTCTCTTTTGTGAAGATTTTCAGAATTTTAGAGGAAATTCAATGTCCCACTTGCACTGGTTCTTTTCTAACAATTTGACAGCACACCATGTCAGTTAAGACTCTTGGCCACCACTCAGGGTCATCAGCTATAAGAGCTTGTGCTACCTTGTGCCGTTGAGGTAATATCAGTGCTGAGAAGTGGTGCAGACTTAATTTGTGTTGATGCCGAGGCCATGGTACCACTGGATGTAGTCTCTCCCATGTCTTTTTCTTTGTCCTCCTCATGATTGAGAGCTGGGGTTAATAGCAAACCTGAAAAAATAAGTTTTCATTTATATATCACACTTTTCAGTACAGAGTGCATCACTGACTAACACCTTGACAATAGCACAGGCCCCATATTCAGAAATCTGAAATGTCCATGGGCTAAAGTGACTGGTATTTTCACACTTTCAAGGGAATTCAATATCTGTGATTTGCACTGGGTTTTTTTTCTAACAACTTGACAGCACACTACCAGTTAAGACTCTGGGCAACTGTGCAAGATATCTACTATAATTAAAGAGCTTGTGGTTGTAACCCAGTGTTTCGGCCACTCTCCGCGTAGTCTAAGTGTGTACTGTCGTGAGATTTACTGTGAGACTTGGTGAGAGACTTGGTGCCAGACTATGATGGGACTTCCGCCTTAGTCTCATAAATATGGTGGCGACTTTTGTCATGTTTAGGTCAGTTTTCCTGTGTTTTCCCTAATGTGCTCAGTTTTCTGTTCCTGGCTTGTTAGTACACCTGGTCTAATTACTCATTCACTTCACCTGCTTCAAATCACTTCCTCTGTCTACAAGTACCTTGGTTTTCAGTTTGCGTTGTCAGATCATTGTGGTTCATCCCTTGTATGGTGTGTTTCCCCACTCCTGGAATAAAACCTTTTACCTGCACCAACCTGTCCTCAACTTCACCAACACGCATACCAGTTTAACGGTTTTATCAATGTTAGCATATTGAAAGAGGTCACTATTAACATCTCAGTGAGGGAAATTCATTCTAACTTCATCAGGGAAGGCATCCTTAGGAAAAGGGCTCAGAAAGCACCTTGAGGTAGAAGGAAAATATATGGTAAGAGTCATATTTTAGACGAGTTATACTGCACTAAGATCTAGACGCTGGGGGAAATACAATGCACAGAGCACGGTCCCCTCTCTCTGTCTCTGTCTCTGTCTCTCTCTGTCTCTCTCTGTCTCTCTCTCTCTCTCTCTCTCTCTCTCTCTCTCTCTCTCTCTCTCTCTCTCTCTCT
>JBAMHW010000024.1:21892351-21908339 GCA_037177495.1 Rhadinocentrus ornatus | reverse complement strand
GTGCATTATCCTGCTGGAAGTAGCATCAGAAGATGCTACACTGTGGTCATAAAGGGATGGACATGGTCAGCAACAATTCTCAGGCTATGTTTACATGATGCTCAGCAGGCATTAAAGAGCTAAAGTGGGCCATAAAAGTACCCCCACATCATTACACCATAACAGCAAGAGCCATTGATCCAATGCAGGATGGATCCATGTTTTCATGTGTTATAGGTTGTGTAGCCAGAGTGTGGTTATAGGTTGTGTATGTGGAAATCCCAGTAAACACTCAGACCAACAACCATGCCACGTTCAAAGTCGCTTAAATCTTCTTTCTTCTTCATTCTATTGCTTAGTCTGAACTTCAACAAGTCGTCTTCACCATGTCTACATGACTACATGTGTTGAGTTACTGACAAGTGATTGGCTGATTAGATATTTGGGTTTAGCAGTTGAACAGATGTGTCTTATAAAGTGGCCGGTAAGTGTAAATGTGTACATGTTGTTATGATGTGTAAAATTACACATGAGGCTTTGGACTTTTTCCAGTTTGCTTTTGACTTTCTTGCTTGCACCTCTGTTAAAGCCTGTTTAGCCTAACTAAAGATGAAATATAGTGTTGCACATGTTGACTATTCTCTATAAACTTGTGCTCTGGGTCTCTCGTTCTCTGCTTATTGGCGGTTTAATAATCCATGACGGCAACAGATATTTTTTGAAGTGTCTGTCATGATAAAGATCAGAGAAATTGGTCTGAGGAACAAATTAGCAGATGTAGACATGGATGCATGTACTGGCTTGTAAAGTGAAAGCAACATTGGTTTTTGGACTTAAGAATATCTAATAAGTCTCTACAGTGTCAGTGTCCACACTGATCAAACACAGAGACCAAATGAGCTCTGGTTCTTGTGCAGCAGGTGCGTTTCTACTGTATATTGCAGCCTCAGCTAATAGACTTCAAAGTATGCTGGCATTTATTGCCAATCATAGTGAACTGTTTCAGAAACAAGGTGTGGTTCAGTATATTAAATACTTCAAAAGACCAAGTCATGCTGAAAATTAGTGTATGTATTGAATTTTAGTGAGGCCAGCAGTCCCACCTGATTGTTTACATTACATGGCCACAAGAAACCGAAGCATAGGAAAGAATACTAACCATAGTTTTTCCTATTTGACTCAGTCACCTAATAATTGCAGGAAAAATCCACATATTTTTATTCATTTGATGATTCTGTTGGAGAGATGATGCCATCCATCAGCCCACTCTGGTATCTAGTGGGACCGCAGCAATTCAAACATTTCTCGTACTAAAAACTGTGTAAATACTTCTCATGCTCATTTAACACCAGATTAATGGAAAAGAGTGCACGATGTGTCTGAAAAAGGCTCAATAGTCACATCCCTGATGGAAAATCTTTATCCCTTTTCTAATCGAAAGTGCTTCTGTTTATCTTAGTCAAACACACTTGTCACCAATCCCCCTCTAGACCCTGAGTCTGTCATTCTATTTAGTTAACCATCTTTTTTTTTTATCAGTGACTCGATCAGCTGAGTCACTTCAATCAATATCCAGCAGGAGCTGTCGAGAAAGGTTTAGCACTAATGCGTGGGGGTCTTTGTGTTCAAATAAAATTAACCACATCAGGAAACTAATCTTGGGAAGGCTCCAGTGGCACATTACCTGCAATTTTATCACCATACTAACTTGAGCTTTACTTGTGTATAAACTGCAAACAGCCTAACTTTTGTAAGCTAATGGATACAGCATTTATGTGTACGGTGTCACTTAAAGACATAAAAATCATAAAAACATTTATTTACTGGTTTATTGGACAGGGACATTTGCACTAATCAACATTACTGTAAATGCATCAGAGTTAGCCGGACGGTTATTTGACATCTGCAGTCCCTGGATGAGGAAACTGAAGCAAATAGCAAGATAAAATCTCACACATATACAAACAACAATGAAGATAAAAGTAAAAATGATGGGACGTCTGACTTTAATAAACCAGTTTTTTTAGATGTTTTTTAAATTATTTAAATTTAAATACGCCAGCTTTCAACCATGAACAGGAATTTTATGTGTCCAGATACTGATGCTTTTACTCAGTACAAGCCAGCTGTGAGCTGTTTGCCAAAAGACCTCCTCTAGGATGTGTGATCGGAAATATCTTCCCTGCAGAGTCCCAGGAGGATATTGTGGCATACGAAGAAAAAAAATGAAAATCCTCAGCTGGTTCCTATTGATGCACAAGACCACTGCCTTCACTCTGAGACCCTCATAAATGACGAGGTCATCTGAGGGACTGTCCTTACACCCCTCAGAGATATCTTTTTCTTTTGCAATAACTACAAATGTCCAAGACTGCTGTAATCAAGGTTCTAGTTTTCTTTATTAATACCTGTGGGTAGATTTGTTTTGCAGAAACAATGCTAGCATTTGGCAAGTCAGGTACTTGATCGAGTGACAAACACAAAATATGTCCAATGTTCTGCTATTAATCTATATAATAGCAAGTAAAAAGATAAAATACAATAAATTAGATCAAAACAGATAAAAAATAAATTAATAAAAAACACAAAATAATAAGAACAATAGAAAACCTTGCAAAAATAAAACAATCTCTGGAATAAAAACATTGAATTTTAGAGTCTCATTGACAAATGGAGCTAAAAAATTAGATTAATACACTTAAAAAAATAAAGTGCAAACATCATTACTTGAAAGTGATAATGATAGTCCACTCAGAAAGGATGACAAATAACTGCCGAAACAGCAATGTTAACTTTTATATTTTTATCATTCAGTGTCCGTAGACTGAATTTTAGATCGTTTAATGAAATGAGTGTAAGGATTTAAGCCTAGACATCAGACATTTAACAGCAGAGCTCGCATTCTGAACCCTGGATATATTGCTCCACTTGGCAGTTATTGCCCTTCTGGCTTTAGCTTTACAACCTGTATTGGTGTGTGGGGCTTTAGTTCTTGGGGTTCCTTTGGGTGTAGCAACTGATGTGGAGAGATGACCACCCTGTCACCACCCCATCCTCCTAGACCTCATTATGAGCCTTTTTAGGCCGACTATTGGAGAGTTAATGTTTGCTTAACTAAACCCCCAAATACCTTTTTCTTTCCTTCTGCAGTAGAAGCTCAGGTGTTATGGAGTCAGCTCAATCTGTTTTCAACTCAAAGGTTTTTGGAAATTATCCACCCGTTGTAAATAGTTAAGGGACCTTCACTATCAAGATTTGCTAACCCATGCAAGGGGAAAAAGAAAGTTCCATACCACTTTCTTGAGTCACCTATTAGTGTTCGGTAAATAACCTCATCACCACAGCTGTACTGCCAGCTTAAACTGAAAATGGAGAGGATAATTCAGTCTTTTGAAGGGCACATACACCCCTGGACACTCTGGGGGACTTTGCCCGACAGGGAAGGGAATTCTACAACTTTTTGCACCTTTGCTTTGCTTTCACACTGAACATTACTAAAGCGGACCAAACCGGCTGAACATCATCACGCAGTTGCAACTGCTCGCTTCTAATTTTTTAAATCTGCCCTCCTTTGTGTTGAGTTGGTATTTAATGTATTTCATGATTCGTATTGTTGAGGTTCTTCCCTTGTGTGTGTGTGTGTGTATGATGTCTTAATCTATGGAGAGAAAATCAACTTAATATCATTGTGTGTGTAATAAATAATTAGCAAATTATGTACAATAACATGATTATTTTCTCTCTATATTATTCTTGCTTGCATGCAGCTGTATGAATATAGTCTCATCTCTCATTGTTAGTCTATCTGTTCTTGCAGGCTATTTTCTTGCCTGTCAAGCCATCTTTTCCTAGATTTATGCTTTGACTCAGACATAGGATTTTCTGTGAACCAGCAGCACCTTTTGTTTAATAACTTTTTTTAATTAAAGTTTTTCTGTTCCCTTCTTCTGCCTGTTGAGTCTTGTGTTAGACTATTGCATGTTTATCCCTTTTAACACCCACAGTGCAGTATTCCCCTCTGCATTTGTGAGCAAACGATGTGTGTGCTGCAGACTAGCTCACAACTTCATCTCATTGTTGAGAACATCAATTACACACTGTAACCCCACTGAACCCGAGTCAGGATGCAGCCCTTTATGGCTCTTGCTATTGAGTTTATTCCTGGCATGTATGAAGAGCACTAAAAACGTAGGTGCACTTCTACCTGTTGGCATCATCTTTACCTGTGAATATATTTCAACTGGATAAGTCAACTTTAAAGAATGTATTCTGGGATTTCTGAAGAATGTAGAAGCTACAACCTAAAAAACAAAATCTTAATTCATAGCATGTTGTGTAAAATATATTGTTCACACGGTTATGCAGGAAGTTGTCTGTCTGTCTGAATTCATACTGTAACACAAGCACAGACACACCTACTTACCACAAACTATAAATGATTCCATGTGCAGCCTCTGTCACTTGAATAACGGTGTAGCATACAAACCGGGAAGAACATTTCAAGTTCTGCTAATGTTGGCTGAAGAAAAATGTGATCCAGTTGTCTCACAATGAGCCTGAAGTGTAGCCCACGCCATCAGTGGGCAGGGACTAAAACTGTTCACTGCTCTGTGGGAGCAAACCCAAGGCAAACCTGCATAAAGTAGAAACTTTGACATTTTTCAAAAAGTACCTTTCATTAATAACGGTGAAAGTTACATAAACCTCAGCTTCTTTCTATCGAAGAAGCGTCACTTGGACACCTTGACACGACCACATGCTATGCTCAGATAGGACTCGCTACAGTACTAGTCAAAAGAAATCTGCTCATTATATGCTCTATAACAGACTGATCCACCCCCATCCCTTACCCTGCACACATTCTTAATGCTGATTTACACTGCTTTCCTGTATAAGGTCTCCAAAATCCACTGTAAGTTGTAATTATCAAGAATGAAATTACATTTCTTTAGTAACTTAACCTCTGAGTTTATCTAAATCTTTCCAAATTGCCTGGGTGCTTGATAATGTATTAATGTAATCAAATCATCAAATCAAACTTTATTTATAAAGCATTTTTCATGCCACAGTGCACAAAGTGCTTTACATGATTAAAGACATTTGTGCAAATTAAAAATAATACAAGCCTTTACATATAACAAGTGCAATTACAGAACACTAAAAAACACTCATAAAAATCTTTCACACAGTCGCATGCATAAATATATAAAAAAGGAGTAGTAGAGTTAAGTAAAATGAAAATGAAATAACGCAAAATAAAATGATGTAAAATAAATTAATATCAAATAAGAATTTTGTTATAAGCTAAGCTAAAAAGGTAGGTCTTAAGCCTCTTTTTAAAAATATCAATGGTCTCTGCGGCCCTGAGACGAGGACAGTTACAATGGAAAGAGGCCTCGCCGTATGTCTTGGTCCTCACCCTTGAAACAACTAAAAGGCCGGTACCAGAGGACCTCAGGGTCAGGGTTCATGATTTAAACGATGGGCCGATAAATAAGAGGGACCAAGACCATTAAGACATTTATGAACTACTACAAAAAAATTAAAATCAATCCTGAAACGCACGGGGAATCAATGCAGCGATTTTTCCACTGATGTAATTTGTTCCTGCCCTCTGGTCCTTGTCAGAACTCGTGCCGCCGAGTTCTGAAGTAGCTGTAGGTGTGAAATGGACTTTTTGGGAAGACCAGAGAGCAGGACATTACATTAATCAAATCTACTAAAAATAAAAGCATGCATCAGCACCTCCGTGCTGGCAAGAAAGAGAAATGGGCGGACTCTGGCGATGTTTTTGAAATGATAAAACCCAGTTTTTGTTAAATTTTTTATATGTGTAGTAAAATCCTGCTCAGAGTCCAAAAGAACACCCAGATTTCTCCCACACTGAGAGGGATAAAAATGATGTAGTTTAGATAGATTTATAAATCTCTTGCCCCCCGAACCGATAATTAAAACTTCAGTTTTGTCCTAATTAAGCTGTAAGAAGTTCTCTGCCTTCCATGATTTAATATCCAAAATACAGTTTAAAGGATGGTAACTTGCTCCAGGTCATCAGGAGACACGGCGATGTAAAGCTGTGTGTCATCAGCATAGCTGTGGAAATCAATGCTGTGTCTCCTGATGACATCCCGTAACATGTACAAATTAAAAAGTATTGGGCCTAAAATCGATCCTTGGGGAACCTCACATTTGACTTTATGGATTCCTGAGGAGCATGTATTATAGCAAGCTTACAAAAAATTTGAGATCTGTGAGATAGGAGTAAAACCATTAAAGAACAGCACCTGAGAGGCCCACCAGACTTCTGAGTCTGTCTAATAAAATCTGGTGATCAACTGTCTCAAAGGCGGCACTATGATCCAATAGAACCAGGACAGAAAGTTTCTGTGAGTCTAAGTTAAGTCTGAGGTCATTAACAATTTTTAAAAGGGTTGTCTTGGTACTGTGGTATGTCCTAAAACCAGACTGATATTTTTCTGAAATCTTCTGTTTTTTCAAAAACTCATGCAGTTGAATAAAAACTTTTTTTTTTTTGTCATTTTACTTTAAAAAGGTAAGTTGGATACAGGTTGTAATTATCTAGAATTTTTGGATCTAAATTACTCTTCTTCAGAAGGGGCCTCACCAATGCCGTTTTAAAGGCGGCAGGGAAGACATCCTTCTGAAGAAGAGTAGTTTACTATGTTTAAAAGCTCAGGCTCAAAGAAACCATAAAATCTTTTTAAAAGTGATGTGGGAATTGGATCTAAAAGGCAGGTTGTTGGGTTTAGTTGGGAGAAAACTCGACCAAGCATCTTCGAATCAACTCTCCAGTCATCAGGACAAAACTCTCCAGTGTTTCCTCAGGTAAAAGCAAAGCTTCAGGTCTGTTAAAATCAACATGTGGTTGGGATAAAAGACTGGATCTATTAACATTGATCTTACTTCTAAAGTGGTCTGCAAAGTCCGCGCATGCAGCGTCTGATGCGGGCATGGAGAAGATCTTTTGTTTTAAAAAGGAATTTTGGGTTGTTTTTAATATTTGTGATGAGGTTTGAGTAGTAGAGTTTTCTTGCCTGTTTTACTGAATCATTGTAGATTTTGAGTTGTTTCTTTAAATTTTCATGATGGATTGTTAATTTTTTTTTCTCCATTTCCTCTCTGCTCTGCTGCAGTTTTTCTTTAACTCATTAATCTCCTGGCTTCTCCACAGTGTTTTGAATTTAACTCCTAATGTGTTTGCTTTTAGTGGAGCTGCTGAGTCAATGGCAGATTTTAGTTTGTTCTGAAGATGGTCAACGATAAAAATCACACGATGCAGGTAAAATCTGAGCAGGAGTTTCGTTTAAAATGTCAATAAAATGTGCAGCCACTTCAGAAGTAATATATCGTTTCTTCACAGTTCTCACCGAGGTGTCCCGTTGGCTAAAACCGGTGATGTTAAAAAACACACAGTAGTGGTCTGATACAGCCAGGTCAATAACGGAGGACACACCGACGGACAGCCAGTAGGTTATGACCAGGTCCAGGGTCTGTCCTCTGTTGTGAGTAGGCTGTGTTACATGCTGGCACAGGAATCACCACTGTTGTCAATGTGAAGGTTAAAATCTTATTGTATTTAACATGTATGGTTGATAAAAACTCCGAAAGCTCTTTAATAAAACAGGAAGGAGGGTTTGGTGGTCTATAAATTGTACTGGATGAAACAGGTGGGTTGTTAAAAACAAATGAGTGATGCTCAAATAAAGAATAATTTTCCAATAAGATTATTTGTGCTGATAATGATTGTTGCGGAATCAAAGATTTTCCACCACCTTTTTTTTACACCCCCTGATAGAGAATAAAAAGTTAAAATTTGGGGAAGATGCCTAGGTTAATTTTGTCAAGAGTCTCTTTATCTGAATACCTCGAGGCACATGATGAGCATCTGTCTGTATGCTGGACACATATTACTGCAGCATGTTTTTAAACAAAATACTTTTTATTTTATTTTCAAGTTTTATAGACCACATATTGTAAGACTGAAAGGTTGTTTGTCAGCAGGAGCATCACAAGAAACTGTACTCTCACCATTTCTCTTCACACTGATCACCTCAGACTTCCAATACAACTCTGAGTCCTGTCATCTGCAGAAATACTTTGATTTCTTTGCATATGTGGGGAGAACTGGTCAGTCCATCTGTGGGATGGCACATAAAAAACAGACTCTACTTGAGCACAAACTACACAAAGAGATTGATGATTTTATGAGGAAAAGGAGTAAGCATGTCATTATTTTCTTGAGAGAAGAGGTGGAGGTAGTGGAGAACTACATGTTCAGCTGGACAATAGACCGAAATAGAAATGCAAAGCAAAAGCTGTCCACAAAGAAATGGGCAGACTCTACTTTTTAAGGAAGCTGAGACCCTTCAATTTCTGCAACAAGATGTTGGATCTTCCAAACGTCTGTAGATGCTGCAAAGTGTAATCAGCTTTGCAGCATCTGCTGGGGCTGCAGCAGCATCAGAGCCAAACACATGGTTTTCACCAGATACAGGGAGGAAGAAGGGCTTTAATAATCGGGTTTTCTCATAAATGATTAATGTGTTTGTTTATTTAATCTATTTATTTTATTTTTAAAAATACATATTATGTAGACAGATGGTTAATTGAGTAGTGGAGAGGGGTTAGGTTTAATAAGCTTCATCCTACTTCTTTTTGGACATGTTGGGTTATTTTTTAGTTATTTTTTTTATACTATTTTCATTTGTTTAGTTTGTTTTTCAGTTTACTTTCTTGTGTTACTGGCACATGTTCGAAATAAATCATTCATCCATTAAAGAGTAAGTAAGAAGACTCTGCAGCCACTGGAACTGAATGTCCAGAGAAGAAAGTTGCTGAACCTAATAGACAATTATTCACACCCTACAGTGAGGACACAACAGAATATGTTCAGTCAGATGCTTCTTCAGGTCCATTTTAACAGGAGGAGGTGGCCATTTCTTCCAACAGCCCTCATCCTTGGGAACAAGAACTTTAATTGAATTTTTTAATCATAATTACTAATTAATATAAAACAAGAACAAAAAACAGGAATAAACTTTTAGGGATCAAAGATTATTGTCATTATTTAGCTAGTTGTTGCTGTTTAGAAGGTTAACTTTTAGTACACAGGTGACTAAAGATGCCTACGTGTACAATAAATGACGTGTATTTTAGTACTAAATTTAAGATTTTCTATACACTAAAGTTTGTGGTTTGCACACATCTCAGTATGTAACAGCAACAAAAATTGATTTTCTTTGATATTTTTTTTGTTTCTTTATGAGCTTAACCCTTTGAATTTTACACTAAGAAAAAACATGAGAAAAACGTTTCTCTACATTTTTTCTTTTCCATTAGACCATAATAATAAGAATCAATGTTTTTTTTCTATTAATAAATGGTTGAGATCGCCAGGCAGGCAGGTTTATTTTGTAAAGCACATTTTATGTACAAGACAACTCAAAGTGATTTTGAGTTCATTTATAATATAGTAACAAGGGTGAAATAGTAATAAGATCTTTATGGCATTAAATAGTCTAACCAAGTGTTACAAATGGATCAGGCTGGTTTTCTTCCACACATTTTTAATTTAATTCATAATAGTCACTGAAAAACATGCTCTATTAAATTATAAGGCAGACTGTTAAAGGGTTAAAAGCTGTATCTTTTGTGTGTTTTTGTGCAGGTGAATTGCCATATGACCTCCATAAACAGCACATACGGGTACTGTTCAGAGGGAAGAGGAAAGTGGAGGAATCTGCTTGTGGATGCCGTTATGTGAGTACATTGTGGATGCAAAGTCTGAGGTTTATTTAAAATGAGCAATACATGAATCCACCTCACCAAATAAGAGAAGAATTTAAAGTGTTTCAGATAGTTGCGGTCTCTACCATGACCACTAGATGTCAGTATTTGTCATGCACTGTTCCTTTGCGTTTTCCTGGAAAGTTTTTTAGTCAGACTAGCTCGTGTCATGCTCTCGAAAAAACAAATTCATTAAACTTTAGACTAGTTTACATTAATTGATATATTAATATTTAATTCAGCTTTAAGTTGAATTATGAACATTTGGATTTTCAGTTATTTTTCTGACAGGCTCTTTTTTGGCCTGACACTTGCCTTAGATTTGATCGATGAGATCATTGTTGGTTATTTTGACTGTAAATTCAGAAAAATCTGGATGATGGATGTTTTCAGGCCTTCTCTTAGAGGGCATTTGGTCAGAACATCCTCGGGAAGTGGTAGCCTTGCAGGACAAGAGTTAGAACGAGCTCAAATGCAGGTAAAAAGAAAAAGTGGAAAAAAACTATGAAGGAGAAAGGGGGAAGGTGAACTTGTTATTTTTGCTGAGGTAAAACTTCTCTGTGTGTAATTTATCATGTGTGTCATGTATTGTATTGGCCAGATATTAAATGGCCTTTTCATTCACATGAAGTTGGACTGTACACTTGGTAAACAGTTTTTTCTTGTAGAAACACTTACCCTTAAAAAAGGAGAGGAAAAACTATGCATGAAAAAGTAGGGCTGATAATTTAATATTTAATACGCAATTTAATGATAGTCCTTCCTAATAAGGACTTGATGCAAACAAACTTATGATCTGTGGTATGGAGTCAGACACACTACAAGATTTTAATTTTTTTTTATTTTTTTTAGACTTAACTTCTGACTCCTCTGAGTGATTTCTACAAAAAACAATTAATATATAATTCTTTTAGTATTTAATCACAATATTGGAATAACTGATATGTTTTTATTCTCTAGAATGATCCATTTATATCTACTTGCTGTGGGTACACATACACAGCAGCTGCAATATTTATGCCACCATTTTTACTACGGTGTCTCTGAATGGACAAAGAGCTTAGTGTGTGAAGTGAGAACCTCTGAACTGCAGTATCAGCTATGTTTGATAGATAGATGCTAGAGCACCATTTGGTATTAGTAACAACATGAAAGAACCGTAGAAGAACAGTGTGGTGTACACAGTGTTGAAGTACTAACTTGTAGTACAGGCATGCCTAACTTTAGGCTGCTGGATCCTTTTGCAGTTGGAAACATATTAAGTCTGGACGAATTTTGGCCACTAATGGTCATCCGTCCATTCATAACTGTGCTTGGTATTTGAAGTCATTGCTATGCCCACCACTTGATGAAACTCTTACGCACTGCACCTTTTATAACCAAGAACAGCTTTTTCATTTCAGTGCAAGCTTCCTTGTTTTCACTCTCATAAATCATACAGCTCTCACTCAAAGCTTGAGTGCATTTGCACTCAAAAGTCCCAAGTCATGCAAATATGTTGTGCTTCAATTCAAAACTCTGCTACTAATGTTCAAATTTAGTGTGCATGCAAATGTCCTTCCAGCTTGAGCTCTTCTCACTCTCAGACACATTTTTTTGCTCTTGCTTTTGCTCAAACTTTTGCTGTTGGATTTTTTTCCTGTGTGCTCTTGCAGAGTTCTGGACTACTTGAAGACAAGGTAACTCCTTATTAAAACAAGTAAAAAGGATGTTACAGTCGTTTAAATGTGAAGAGACTAAAGCATGAAATATCACCTCTAGTTTACTTGGTGACTACATGGGAAGTTTAAGAATTGAAAAAAGCTGAAATGGAGAAATCAATAAAAACACTGTCGTTTGCAGACAATAACAGGAGTTTTAGTTTCACCGAAGCACCTCTGTCTCAATGTTAAGCACACATTTGTTGAGGCTGGAATCTTAGGTTTAACACTTAGCAACTTTTATTTAGATCATTTCCTTTTGGCTTCTTAATAATGATAATAAAAAACACACACATGGTATTCACAAACTTTTACTTTTCTCAGGTCCTTCTACTAATAGTGTTCTCTGTAATTTGACAATGTTGTACAAAAACACTTAGAAAACTTTACTATGAAGCATTTCCGGTATCAACATTGTGCATTGTGTAAATCATTTCATCATATTGCAAAGTTGATAAAAAAAATATATTTCTGCAGCCTGTGGACAAGTTATACAACTGCCAATTGGTTTGGCAGACAACTGCATTAAACACCAATAAAATTAAAGGAACGTGTTAAATATTCTGAAGGCATCACAGCCCTTTGCTTGGAGCAGAGGTATGTGGATGTAGGCCAGGAAAAAAGTGGAAAGAGGTTCTGCAAATCCCAATGGCGTGAAGTCTCCAGTGGAGTTTTTGATTTAATCTATAGAGGGAACACATGCATCTAAGGGTTCGAAAGTAGGGACAATCCTTTCCAGAAAATGTGCTTCCCAATATGGTTAGTGACTTTAGGGTTTCTAATTAGTGCTTGTTAATAATATTGACCTGATATGGCAATTTTAGGCCACAGTCCTCATATCTCATGAAGGAGGAACGAAAAGGCCTGAAGTGAAATTGAGGTTCTAAAAACTAGATAAAGACATAGAAGCAAAATTCTGAAACAAAACTAAATAAACAGGACTGTTAAACAGGGGAAAAACCAAGTATCTTGTAAAACCTGATCCAGAAACCTAAAGCTTTAAATGGACAAACAGCTAAATTGTTTCACCACAAGATTTGCTGTTGTGCACTGTAGACCAAAACAAAGTGTGTCATGAGCCACTCCTTCCTCTGCCTCTTCCCCCAACTCACCATGTCTGTGAACGAAAGTGCAAACACACCGAACAAAACAACATCACCATTTTGTGGCATGTCACAACGGTTATGTCGTTACTTACTGTCAGCAGGAGAAGAGCTAGTGTGGCGAGTGGGTTGGACCCATGACGGGTTAGATTTAAACTCAAAAGAAAACGGCAACACCAACTGGATACTTCTCCAGTAAAATAAACATAAAGAGGCTCGAAAGATGCACCAGGGCAGACGGATTCACAAATTATAAGCACTTTTTTTATTTTTCAAACAATTAGTAAAAATATACATCACAATAATAAAACTAGTTCTGACAGTTAGGTCCCCTTTACCGTATCCAAAGCAGCGAGTGGGTGTTCCTACTGGGAGTTACAACCTTAAACACAACGGAGGGTTAGCACATTTAAAAGAAAACATAAACCACAACACAACCTAAGAATACTCTGAAAATAAAACACAGGCTATAGTTATGATGACGTATCCGCTACTTCGTCTTCCCCTTACTTGGCCACCGAATGGCTCCTGATGTTAACCTGCCCAGGGTAACACCGACCCGATCGCAGCGATCGGCTGCCCGCCCAGCTGTAAGAAGTCCAAATTGAGCATATAAAACTGCCAACGCCTAACAGAGGCAGAAGTGAAAAATACTCACTGTGTCAGCAGCTAATGCTCAGCCACATTTCTCACAACAGCCAAGGAGCCATCACAGAGCCTGCACCAGGAGGGGAGATGCACACTTACTGGCTGACGCCTGTCAGATTTAGTGCATTTCCTCCGCCCCCCACAGTCAGCTTTGATAGCTTGCACGTGGCCGGTGTAATTGATGGAAAGGGGGAAACAAGGTGAAAACCTTTCCCACCACACTAGCTTCGAGTCAAATTGTAGTATCTTTAGCTCTTGCCGTGTTCTTCACTTTGGAAACGCAAGGCCGATGTTAATCCAGGTTCTGTCCCTTTATCCCAAACTGTTACGCCAACGATAATACTTTTTACAGTTGATGTCAGATCCTTGTCGTCTGCAGGTGAACGTTTGACTTCAAAAAAAAGAGCTGCCATTGCTCACTTGCTCCAGCCTCTTTTAGGAAGGGAGGGCCGAGGGAGAGAGGAGGCGGCGATCTACGTGAACGTACATGAACATGCGGCCGCACCGGCTGGTAAACACGTGGCTGGAGATCAACATAGAAGAGATGGCGTGTGGTATCATACTACTGCAATCTCCAGATGAAACTACACCTGAAGTTAAATGATTAATTTAATGCAACAAAGTTAAAACTGGTTTACAAAATAAGAACAAACTGCAGGCAGGATCAAGTCAAGCCTTTAATGGAGACAAAGTTTCTGAAAAAGATCACAATAATGAGCTTCTATAATTGGCTATTTCTTTTTCCTAGACAGCTATTTTCCAGGCTATATACTGTACATAATTTCTCTTAGCTAATTGAATGTTTATCACAGGCTTCAGTGCACATTTAAACTGAGTAGCACGCTCCATGCATTCATTGGCTTGGTGCTGATAAACTGGTATAATGGGTTTTAGTACACTACTGTAATTATGTGTCTGAAAGCTCCACATGTCGAAGTTGACGTGACTTGTAAGAGAAAGACAATTTTAGTAGAGGTGCAAACCAATCAAAGAATAATAACTGCAGTTTTGTTTAATTACTATTTTGAATTAATCTAATGATGTATTTTTAAATCTACTGAACTGTAACCCATACGAGTTGATATTTTTAGCAGCATCATTAATGTTGCCAGAACCTAGCTGCAACTGGGAAGTGTTTAACTACCTCAAAGAGGAACTTAAAGCCTAGTTAATGCAAAGCCAAAAAAACACACTACTTCTCTCAGCTTCCAGTGCTACTGCTCTGTTTGTTAAGTTTGGGCATGCATTCCCAAGCTCTAAAAAGAGACTGAAATATTCAGTTAAAAGACACTGAAGATGGACAGATGTCTCCAGCTGTATGTGTATTTAGCATAGAGCAAATGAGGCTAAATGAAGTGAGGGCGAAGGGTCTAAAGCCTAATCTTAAAGGTAGAGATGGTGTCTTGTTCCCAAAACCAAACTAGGAGCTGGTTCCACAGAGAGAGGTCTAATAACTGAAGGTTCTGCCTCGTATTCTACTTTTAGAAACTAAGAATCCCAAGTAATCCTGCAGTCTGGAGCGAAATGTTCTGTTGGGAAGATATGGAACTATGAGATATTTAGGATACAATGGAGCTTGGTCACTTGGAGCTTTATATGTGAGGAGGAGCATTTTAAATAGAGCTGTAACAATAGAGAAATATGATCTTTTGTGTGAGGATGTGAAAGAATCCACCCAATGACCTCAAGACTACACAATCAAAGTTTAAAGTTTAGCTTAGCCATCGTTTTTATACATAAACAAACATTATTAACCATAAAGTATTAAATACCTTGTGCCTGCTGTCAGCCAGGAGCTGAATATAACTGTTGATACTTTGCAGTTTTGCATTGTTTGCTCTGTTTTTCCCCTCGTTTTGTCTTTAATGTGTTTCCGTTTCTATTGCACAGTTTACTTCAAAATAAGAATTTCAAAATATGTATGTGTATATGACTTATAAAGATTAGAAAAACTTGTTAAACTCTGTCATAACTGAAGGTCATTTACAAACATAGTGAAAACCGGAAAACACAACACACAGCATGGAGGAGGATATATAGGACGAGGGAATGATGGTGGTTTTGGGACTATTCTTAAAAGTAAAAGTCAGAACTGAAAAAAATAGCAGACTGGAGACAGCGAACATGGACTTTTATAAACTTCCTTGTTTCCAGCCAGCTTGCTCTCTGATTGGCTACATTTCGGCCAATGTCACCATCCAAACTGTCACAATTCACGAGTCGTCGGTTTTTTACCACACATATGAAGAGATCGGGCCAATTGTCGGTTTCAGAGCGGATTATCTGGACAAATCTGCTCGTAAGTCTCAGGATAATCCGGCGTTAGCCCTCTGAGGTCTGGAGAAGGCAAAATCGTGACAAAAACAGCCCAAAAATCTTTTTCTGTACCAGGCTTTAGTCTCACCTAATAAAATAATTTAATAAGTTTATAAGGACAAACACATCATTACTTTTGCTCTTTTGCTGACATAAAATACCAAACACTGCGCTGTTGTTTGGCAACCTTGGGGAATCGCATATGACTGGTTAAGGAACCAGGAAGTAGTAAACAGCTACACAGTGCACCAAAGTTATTCCGTCATGTAACTCTTATTTTGAAAGGACAACAGCTTGACAAAGACATTGCTGATCTAGAGCAGTGGTTCCCAACCCTGGTCCTCAAGGACCACTATCTTGCAGGTCTTAGATGTCTCCCTGCTACAACACACCTGATTCAAATTCATGGATCATTAGCAGACTTGTGCAGAGCTT
>JBAMHW010000024.1:21862069-21890740 GCA_037177495.1 Rhadinocentrus ornatus | reverse complement strand
CCCCAGCTCTAACAAAACTGATGGTGTTCCCAACTGGGCGAAGGCTCTTGCTGTGGCTGATTCCACTGCAGAGAGCAGGAGTTGGTCATGTCTCCAGCGGTAGCGCCCTTCACCCAGGGCTCTCGGGCAGCAGCTGAGGATGTGCATGTAGTCCCCGGTACGGTCCTTCCTCAGTTTTTGGGCCACGGTTTTGTTGCGTATTTTCTATTCTTTTTTTTTACCCTGTCCTGTCCAGTGTCCTAACATACAGAACGGTGGTCTGTGTGCCATATTTTACCGGACAGATTTGCTCTACCAAGGGAGATATGTTCTATGAATGGCTGCCCTTAATGATTGAAATATTTTTATAATAATCTTATTTTCTTTAGACTTGATATGTCTGTGCCGAACCTGACAGGGAGACAGGGGAAGAGAGAAAAAGAGAAAAGGACGGAATAGAAATGTGGAAATAAGTTAGTAATAAAGTTGTTTAGGCTGCCTAAATTACATCAGTACTACACAGTACTACATGATAAATAAGGAAATTAGGATAATGGTAATATGAAAAAGTACCACAGTACAGTACCTGCAGAGAGATGTACCAACACACAAATATCAAAAAGATCTAGTTGGAAGCGGATGGAGAGATGAGCACGTTTGTGAGCATGCACGTGTGAACGTGCATGTGTGACCATGCAACAAGGATGAAATGTGTGCTTGCAAGAGGGCCGTGATCACGCCGCACCCCGAAGCATCAGGGGGAGACAGGGGGGAGCCCGAGGCACCCAAAGGCCCGGCAGGTCTACAGAGCAGAGAGCCCAAGACAGCCAAAGCAGAAAGAGCAGCGGTCCCACTCAGCCCAGAGCAGAGGGGCTCCCAGACCGGAGCAGGGTCTTGGTCCGGTGGGGACAGGGGCACCGAGCAGCCCAGGGCGACGGTGAGCAGGTCCAGCAGCCTGCGGCGCTGGCCGCACAGAGAGAATTCCCACAAGTTTCTGTCATTGTATTAATACTGCTAAAACCAATTACGGTTGCTCATTTATGTGACTTTTTATTATCTTTGTTGTCTGTTCTTCTGTTTTTATGTTTATATGTAAGTTAAAAATAAATAAAATAGCCAGAAAAAGCTAATAGAGCTACAATCTGTAGGCTACATTCCAAGTCTTTAGGAATAACACTGACCAAATTTACTCTGGTCTGCTGCATAGAAGCTGCTGGCCATGATAAACATTAAATCCCTGTATAAATAAAACCACAGGAGAAAAAAATAAATAAATTACATAAAATTATAGTGAAAGTTAGAAAACATGAGAAATGACATGTGCACAATTTATCAAGACATAAGCATTTGTTACTGACATTTCCAAGTGAGCACAAGTGCATCTGCAGAGCCGCTTGCTACTGCACAATTAAATTGTGTACTTAAATAATGTCAACCTTATTAGTGAGGTAGGCAGTTACCAGATACAAGCTTGGAATCAAATATTTGACATTTATTGTCCCATTGGGGAAACTGGAATAAAAGAAGAAAGGATGGGAGGAGAAAGGACTGGAGCTTGTCAGTGGTAGGGCTTTATTTTCAGCTATGTTTTCATCCAGAGTCATTATGGCATGGCAAGCCTTCCAGATGATTAATAATCTTAGTACTACCATGTGAAGTCTTGCTTTGTCCTCATACTATCAATGATTGAAGGGTGTGTGCATCCAAGTTTTAGCAATGATGGGCCAGTTAGGACTGGAGACAGAACCATCCATTACTTTACTAAGATCGATTACCAGAATAGGAGAGTTTGCAGCTGAAAGTGCATCACTTCCCACTCACTGCACATTCAGCTCTCCAGGCTTGTGTCTTTCTGCTGGTTTAAAGTAATTTAAATTGAAAAGAGTTGCCACCGTCTGAGAAACCAAATGTAACTTGTCAAATTTAACACTGTTCAGTGATTTATAAATTTGTACTGCTGACCAATAATAGATCATCTTGATAATGCAGACCAAATGAAAAGAAAGAGTCTGAAATAGCTGTTGCATCTTTTATTTATATTAAGTAGCTATGCTGGAGATATTGGCAAACTCTGCCCCCCTACTACTACTTTAAACTGGCAAAATGTGATCAGTCGCATATCCATTGATTGGTTTGAGAAAAATATATTAAGCTGCAATGTGTAACCAGAGGTGGAAGAAGGAAGAAAAAAAAAAACAACTGTAGTGGACATCCACAAGAGGAAAATGTAGGGACCCTTCTTTTTGAATTTCTTTTATGTCTGGAAAAAAATCTGGGATATTCAAGCATATCTGGAAAGATGCCAGAGCTGAAATAACAAATAAGTGATGTCGTTCCAAGTCAGGTCAGATGAGATTTGCTAAGTTGTTGCTATTCCCCAAATTCACATTGTCTTCTTTTAAAGAAGCAAAACCCACCTGAAATTAAAAAGCACACATTTGTATACGTTTTGATTTATTTATTCAATTTAATTTATGCATTTACTTTTTAAATTTTACTATACTTATTTTACTTATTCATTATTTTAATTTGTATTCCCATCAGTTGCAGCCAACAACTGACGCTATTCTTCCATTTGTTAAGCACAATCAAACATCTATACACATACATACATCCCATCAAAGTATAGAAACAATTCACATATATGACTTCTGTGTAAATGTCTGTGAAAAAGTTAAATATTGTACTGTTAAGTATAATTTAGAGTTAGAAAAGTTTTCATTCAGAGCAGCAAGAAAATGGATCCGTAGGTTGTTTTTCCAGATTCCATGTTGAGTTAGGCTGTACAAGCTATGTATTTTCATGAACCAAACCTCATAGCTTAAAGCAATACTACCTATGTTTCTAAACTTTATGCTTCTGACTTATTGTTGGCCTGACAGTCATTATGTACTTTCCTGAAACTATCTTTCCCTCAAGTGTCCCAAAGCTGAGAAACTGCACTTCACAATTGTTTTCCAGCACTGGGGCTCATTTATCAAACTGTGCGCAGCAAAGTCAACCACAGGTGGCGTTTGCAGCGCAAAAAGGAGATACTGCACACTTCCACTTTCAGATTTATCAAAGCGGGCGCATATTGGATGAGAAGACTGCTATAATCTGACACTGAAAGAAAACGATTTGAAAGTCTGAAAAAAAGTTGGAATCTATGCATTTTCAGAGATTCAAACCTTTTGTTGCAACCTTGCTGTTTTCAGGCATTCATTTTCAGAGTTTCAAATATGGCATTGTTTTCCCACCACATTAGTTGGCAAAAAACTTTTGAAACCTTGTAATATGATATCTGAAAATCTTCTCCAAACATCATTTTGTAAGGATGACATTTTACTTTGAAATCTGGGCGAATGTACTTACTTAACTTTGCAACATCCGCTTTTTCGGAGTTTCCTCTCCACCACTGTGAGTTACGATGATGGTGATTTTTGGCAGCGTTCTCTCGCTGCATTGGTTGAAACTCTGAAATTCACACTGTGAAAAACTTGAGAAAAAAAAACAGCTCCGGGGGGAGGGACACCAGCCTCTTCTAACCAATCGTTTCGCTGTTGAAGTATTTGTCCAATCACATGTAAGGTCCGGTGGGACTAACAGCTTAATCAACACTGTTGCCGGGCGCCGAGACAGCAAGCTGAAATCACTTCCGGTTCTAGCCACGACTTGCCACAGACTGTCAGAGTCTGCCGAAGCAGATGCCACAATTCGCCACAGCCTAAACGTTTATAACCGTGAGCATATTTATTTAGACACAGAATAGTTGCTGGATGTTGGCTGCTTTAACAGTGCTGCGGCAGCTCTTTGGACTCACCAGGGGACGGGGGAAAGTGCCTGCAACCTGCACCAGGTGTGAACTAGATATAATATAGATATAATATATAATATAAGTATAACGAGAGGATTAATGCCATTTTATTTGCAGCCTCAACTTGTATTTGTATTGTAAATGTTTATAGTCATTGTTGCATAAAGGTTATTAATAGCCTACTGTTAGACAATGCCAATGTCAGTGGTCACATAAAAACAATTTGGAGAGCCCTATTTTCGTGAGAGCACCACGACTTCCAAGGTTTTTATTCCTACGCAAGGTTTATAGGCCCCTGGTCATCACCTAACAGCAATGTTCTGCTTTAGGGCACATCATTACACACCAGTGACTGGATATCAACACACTGGCATCACAGATGATGCAGCTAAGTCACACGAGGGAACATTGACAGAGGAAGCGAGGAATAGAAACAGAGAAAAGTCAGCATTGGCCAGACTTTTACTGACTCAGGACAGATGTTAAATTAGCCTTCGTAAGGAGGACCCAATGTACAAAACTCTCCCAAATTACAGTGGTGCCCATTTAGTGCCTCAACTTTACTAGGTAGTTCAATGGCAAATCAACCCAAAATTTTGGAGAAATTAAAATAAAATAAAGAAAATTTTTTTTGAATAAATTGTGTTTAGCAGCTTAAGAAAGCTAACAAACTGATGAGTTTATGCTAAGTGCTAGCAAAGCTTGTTAGCAAACAGATTTATCTCTCTTCCCAAAGTCTTAATTGAACAAAATTGCAGGAAGGCCATACTGAATCTAGCACACGACTCTTACCATATCTTTTTTTATTATGTAATGCAAACTATGCCAAATATTATTTAATTCTAACATTGTAATAGAAGCAGCTACATATTGTGTTACAAATCTAAAAATGATTGAATCCATTTTATCTAATAGTGTAACATCCAGAAAATTTACCGGCTTTAAATTTGCACTTATCAATCCCTGCTGGTTTTCTCACTGGCAGTTTAATAATGAGCCCTGAGGGAAGTCACCATAACCTTTCACACAAGACAAAGAAACCCACTTGGGTAACTGTTGAAAACAAATAGTCATCATCCCCTGATCAAAACTCTGCTGCTGTCATGGGTTGTAACAGCTCCAACTTTGATCTGCTTCTTTCTTGATGCAATTGTGCTATCAGGGGTGCAATTAATGTTTTTAATCACCTTAATGTCACCTTTGTGACTCTGTTATGTCACGGTTTCTAGTTTCATTTCTTAAGTAAACTTCAGACATAATTTATCTGAAGCGACTAAAGCAGTATATACTAACACATAATCAAACATACCACTGTTCTTGATCAGCATGTTGTTTACCACTGCCTAGTAATCCTGTTATCTGGTGTCTCTGCCAGGTTCAATTTGACACACCATAAAAGAAAATTTAAAATAAAGGCATTCTGACCTTTTCACGGTCTTGGTTAATTTTACCTATATTGGAAAAAACAACATAAGAAACTTTGAAAAATCCTCGGGTCCTTATCATTTTTAACAAAAGCTGCTACAACCTCAGATGAACAGCTGCTCATGACATCATGTAATTATTTAACAAAAACTAAGTGAAGATGCAGAATTAGTGCGAAGAACTAAGTCACTCCATGACTCAAGAGCTGGTAGAACCACATTTACCAGGAAAAACAATTTCCAAAGTAAATTATTTTCATAAATAAAGGCAGCCCAAATGAGTTTTCTCTGCAGGGTGGCCGGGCTCTCCCTTAGAGATAGGGTGAGAAGATCCAGAGGGGCTCAGAGTAGAGTCACTGCTCCTCTGTATCAGAGAGGAGCCAGATGAGGTGGCTCGGGCATCTGGTCAGGATGCCTTTTGGACACCTCCCTGGTGAAGTGTTCCGGGCACGTAACTGGGGAACACCCAGGACACGCTGGAGGGACTATATCTCTCAGGTGGCCTGGGAATGCCTCAGGATCTCCCTGGATAAACTGGAGGATGTGGCTGGAGAGAGGGAAGTCTGGGCTTCCCTGCTTAGGCAGCTGTCCCTGGAACCCAATCCCAGATCAGTGGTAGAAAACGGATGGATGGAATTGGAATTGTTGTATTTTGTAATTACTTTCTCACATGGTTAATAAGGAATTTATGTCCATTATTTATAATTTTGCTGAAGTTTATTGCACTTTGTGGACATTTATTTAGACATAGGTCTTTACTTTGGCCCTCATTTTAATAGCTGTAGCTCTTAGTTGGACTCACATTTAACTCTAGATATTTTTGGTAAACAGAGTTTATGGTCCACCTGATGACTGCAAGGTTTTCAGGTCCTGTGGTATCAAAACAAACCCAAATCATCAGCCCTCCAACACCGTGCTTGACATTTTAATGAAGACCAAGCAATACTACCGGAAATCACTGGGGCAGTACGGAGCAGAATAGCTGACAGAGAAAAAAAGCAAAAAAAGAATGAAGACCAGCACAACAACTGTATACATTGTGCAAGTTTTAGAAGAAAGGCTCTGTTAGTGTTTAGGGTGTGTTGGGCAGTTGTTAACAACTTCATACCATCGCCAAACAGTGTCTAAAACTGATATTGGCTCACAGGAGTTAACTCTGAACTTAGCACTGACCAGTAGTGGAATAATTGACTTAGGAACCATTGTAACGCAAAAAATAAATGCAGGTATGAGGGCGGCGATGCATGACGTTTGAAACTGACGTCATTATTTACGTACATAAGGGAGCATAAATCGGCCTTTAGGGCAGCTGCCCACACAGCCCGGCCCTAGATAGACGGTAGAAAATGAATGGATGGATGGAAAAAAGCAAACGCATTACAAAGTACAGCTGACTAACCTTGTATTATGTGTAAGAATAGTTAGTCACAGCGAAGATGGGGATAATGTTGTGTTTTCCCAGCAGACAGACCAGTGTGGGTATTGAAGGGTAATCCTGCTTTGTAGCCTCTGTGAAATGGACATCGCTATTTACGTACATAAGGGAGCATAAATGGTCCTTAAACCAGCAGAAAGACACCAGCCTGGAGTGTTGAGTGTGCAGTAAACAGGCAGTGATGCACTTGCAAACTCTCCTTTTCAGGTTATGGATCCCAGTAAACTAATAGATGGTTCTACTGCATATGATTGGTTTTAAAGGTGGCTATTGTTGTAAGAAGTAAGAACTGTCAATCTGAATTACCCCGTAATGATACATAAAGTTGTCTTTCACTTTGTGTTGATTTTGTTTTTTAGCAAACGCAGTGCTGTTTATCATGACCAAACATCTCCATGTGTGCCTGGTATGTGCGGAGGTAATTGAGGCTTGTTCAGATGGAGCTTGGTAAAACTAAGCTTTGTGGCTTTGTGACCCTGGAGCTGGGTCCCACTACTTGTAATTATAAACAAACCATAATGTAGGAGCCATTAGTTCTTTTTATTGTTTGGTTCATGTGGTGGTGTTTGTTAATGTTGAAATGGCATGTGACCAATTTTTCCCTCAGCCAGTGGTGGCGGGGTTAAGAGGAAGTGCATTTAAGTATGGAGGAAACAGTGCACGGGTAATTGGGGGATGGCAGGCTGTACGTTTTTTTACCGCTTCACAACGCTTGGTAACATCACATCGGGTGCCATTGTGGATTTCAAATGATTCATATTTTCAGTCATTCTAATAAATGGGAACACACCCCGAACTAGCGTTTCAGTCTGGACATTGTTTTATGCAAGCGCGTTATCACCAGGATCCCCCGCACCCAAAGCGACTAAAATGGTAGAGCTGGAAAGTCGCTACACATAAGTTAAAAGGACCGAGTAGAGAGCAACGCTGTCACACCAAGGGGAGGCTGAATTAAGTTGACCAAATTTTATTGATGCAAAAGATTTTTTTCCTTTTTCTGTTTTTGTTGCAAAAAATATTACCCTATGCAAAACAAATCTTTCCAAAATATTAAAAGAAGAGTCCAAAGGTCCCACAGCGGCTAGATCCTTCCAGACAGTCCTCGGTCAGTGCGTCCACTGGGTTCGGACGATCCTGAGCAGCAGTACTCACAATACTGGGCAGAGTCTCTATCCTGCCTGTCCACAGCGTGTTGCACCTTTTTTCCACTGCTGTAAATACTGTTGTTTGCTGCTGTTGCTCTCTCCCGCACCTGGCTTCGTCAACCTCTGTCTGCGATTTGCATGGGTCCCTGGGATCACCGCTGCTATCCTCATGCCAGCTGAAAAGCACCCAAATTCTCCATCTTGCCACCATATAGACCCTTTCATGGCCTATGTAATCAGAGACAGAACAACTGAAGAAAGCCGGTAAAAAACACTTGTTACAACTTAAAAATGTTGTCTTGTCGTGTGTTTGGGTGCCAGAATAAGAGGAACAACATTTCTGGCAGTAAGTTAAAGTTTTTGAGGATACCTGCTCAGAAAAAAACTCTGCAAAAAGACAATTATAGCTGAATGCAATAAGACGAAAGGACAGAGGCGATAATCAACTATTCTCGTGTTTGCAGCGCACACTTTATATCAGGTAAGATAAATGTAATGTTAAGTGATTGTTATCGAGTCCAAATTAACAAAATTGTACATTACATAGGAACATGTTGGATATATAACGTTGCCTTTATCAGCGCATTAGCAAGTGCATAAATGTTAAACTTAAAATCTCAGTGCCTGTACATATTCCTACAGTTCCAGGCTAAGCTCCGCCCACAAAAATGTCACAATGTTTGCAAACTTTGAAAAGGTCTATATCTGTGGGTAACAATATAAGCCGCTCCCCTGTCTGCTGCACACTGGCTTGCTGCTTCAATCCTCTTGAATGTCATTGGCTACCTGAGTTGTCACTCTATCCCAACACCTGCAATCAATAATCATGGTCACAGGTAGAACCAGTAAAGCAATTGTCACTAAACACAACCTCTTCCCAAAAAGCATGCAACAGACAAAACAATAAAAATAAAACAAGCAAGACCAACAAAACACACCATTAAGGAAATAGAAAACATAAAAGAAAACAAAATAAACCACCTTATGACATCTTGAATCTTTTTCACTTATAAATGTTAACATTTATTTTGCTAACTGAGGCCTGTGGAGCCTGAGATATATATCTCATGTTTTTTGTTTTTCAGTTTGTCAGAGCTTTGCACAGTCCAACCTTTATAGGATAAACATGCTGGGATATTTATCTCTGGAAAGATTGGTAGTTGTCTTGAATGATTCGTGAATAATCATCTTTCACTGTAGAATGATGGAAATGTTTGGAAATGACGTTAACCCAGGTACACACTTAAGGGTTATCTGGTCAAGATCTCACATGTGAAGATAAAAAATCAGGCATTTACCAAGAAACATATCAACAACCGGCAAAAAACGAAGAAGAAGAAACACAGTAACAACCAGATATACAACACCCTGCATGGAAGAGGATATATAGGACGAGGGAAAGATGGTGGTCTTAGAATTATTGTTAACAGAAAAAGACAGAACAGAAAAAATAACAGACTGGAGACAGTGTGAACACGGACTTTATATTCTTCCTTGTTTCCCATCTAGCTCGCGCTCTGATTCGCTACATTCTGTTCCACGTCACCATCCACATGGGACAAATATCGGGACAAATCTGCTCATAACACACCTAAGACCAAATAATTGTACAGTAAAATCTTTTAAGACACAATAATCTAGCGTTTGCTGTCTTTGGTTGGGAAGAGGCAAAATCGGGACAAAAACAGCCCGATTATCTTTATGTGTACTAGACTTTAAACATGTTCCAGACTGATGGGCCGCAAAGGTTGCTTCTCTAAGACCATTGCTGTCTTGTTGATGTCTTTCCTCCTTGGCATTGTCATCTGAATGCTGCAGAGCAGGCTTCAAAAACGGCTGCTTATCAAAAAACACTTTCTGATGGGGATTTCATCAGATGCACATGGCTACTATTTACTCTTCTAATTCCTATGAAAGCATGAAGGATGCATGAAGTTTTAACAAACTTATATTTTTATTAAATAAATAATAATATGTTGTATTATGTCATATAAAGCTGTTTTTACCTTATTTAATGAGGACCAGCTAGTTTTATTTTTCTAATTACATCCAGAAATGTAAAACTTAGCATTGAAAGAAGGTTTATTTTCTTTTTCTCGCTGTACTTTCCATGGATAAGTAAATGTCACCAGACAGTGTGATAGCTGGATTATTTGAGGACTAATCGAGCGTGAGAAAGTCAGTGTAAGTGTACTATTGGTTTAAAGGCATTGTAAAATTGTCTACGTATAATGTACAAAAAATATGTTTTTGAAACTTTATCCATCAAGCTTTTTGTAGTCCTTTCTCACCATAGAGCTGCTTGACTCATCACATTTCCTTAAATCTTGACAGCTCAACAGTCTCAAAAGTGGATTTATTGTTAATAAAAAAACAAGATTGTGCAACAAAAAAAACTTTGAATGCAAAGGCTGTCTTCAGAGTCTGCAATGTGATAGAACAGAGAGGTGAAATAAAGCAGTCTGCAGTCTCCTGTAATCTTCTCCAGATATCGTGGCCTCACACTACACTCTATGGAGCCCAATGTGACTATTTTCAATTTGGACTTTTATCCTCGATAACAGTATATAATAATAACACCTTTCCTCTGTGTTCAGCTCCTACGCTCTTGACTTTATTTGTCTTCACTTAGTCTGCAGGCATCACAAATAGCAAAAACTAACTTTGATTTTTGGAAATTGGAAAAACAAATGGAAAGTACTCACTAAATCCCATTTTATACGTGAGTACATTTTGAGAATGAAAACAATTTGTTGCAAGTGTTTTGGCTCTGCAGGATTTTTATTTTTGAAATAAACAGAAATAAACTTTTCTTTTTCCAAGGATCCAAGTATTCATGCACGCATCCTTCCAAAACTAAAAAGGACAGATTCTCCTTATGTGACTGAGGAATGCAAATTAGACCAACAAACACCTCTGAAACGGCACAATCTGCAAGTATGCCTGTGACTGGCAGGCAAGCTCCAGTCTTTCTGCCATCGTGTGCATTTACTTGTAGCTACAGAAAGGTTCAACTGAACTGCTTCTGGAAACATTTTATTCCCTGTCATGAGCGCCACTGTCTTGTCTCCAGCAGCTGCAAATGAAAACGAATGTTTATGTGTGAAATGCAGCTCTAAAGGGAATAAAGTGTAATAAATGAAAATTCAGCCTTGGCCATGAAGGTGTCCCAAATCCTTTTATGAGCATATGAAAACATAATTGACTTGAAAGATGATACTAAAATTCAGCCGCTTCTCACTTACGGGTGTAATTCCCATTTGGGAAGTCAAATAGAATTTTAACTCATGAAAAACTCTGGTTGTGCTTTGAATTCAGGACCTTGAGAAGAAACATTCAAATTGTGAAACTGACTGAATTTGTGTTGTAAAGATTTTCTATTTAAATATTCCTCAAGACAGCTGCCACAGTCCATCTGCTGCTGTGCTAGAGTGCTTCATATTTTGTTTCTTTCTCCATTATTTGATAGAGATATTGAGCCAAAGCTAAAGAGCAAAATGCCCTCCCTACATAAACAATCAAAACTAACCGACCTAGCAAACAAATTATTCAGTTATTAAAGAAAGCTGCACCTTTTTGAGGTTTCCTTTGATGGTTCAAACATCAAATGTTCCTTTGAATATGTGTCACTTCCAATTAATGGCGTCTCTCTGCAGTGGCCACCAAAACAACAACCTCCCCTCCTTCCCCTTCCCCTGGGGCCTTCCTGAGTTTAGTTTTCCAGCTCAACTTTCAGAAAAAAAGCAGGACAAAATGCTCCTTTGATAGAGACAAAGCAGATTTCTTTCTTTTTTTTTGGACGTCAGGGGACAGACTGTTATAACCAGTTCAAAAATGGATATGAAGACAAGTTTTTCTCTTTTTAAAGATGTTCAGGTGTGGACTGGCAGCAGCTCAGCCAGCAGTGGTGATATGTAACTAATATTATCTTGAAATGCCTTGTTGCTCAAATTCATTTAGTTGTTAAAAAAAACTAAATGCAAGAAAAAAAAATCTGATAAAAGAGACTGGAACAAAATAAAGTACAGTTAAATATTTATTAAATTAACAATAAATAGAT
The DNA here is from genome assembly GCA_037177495.1 of Rhadinocentrus ornatus. Classification (NCBI taxonomy): domain Eukaryota; kingdom Metazoa; phylum Chordata; class Actinopteri; order Atheriniformes; family Melanotaeniidae; genus Rhadinocentrus; species Rhadinocentrus ornatus. The sequence goes on along the minus strand of JBAMHW010000024.1, from coordinate 21,878,901 downwards.
AAAGATTGACAATAAATGAAATAGAGATTAATTTATCTATGAGTAAATTAAATAATAAAAAAAAATATTAACTAGATAAAAAGAAATAAAACTAATTAAATGCCTGAAGTGGATTATAAGTTTATAGTTAATATGTGTGGTAACCGCAGAAGAGAAACTGCAACATGACGCTGTAAACCTACACTCCAGTATAAAACCACATTTTCCCTGTTTCTGCTTAGCCCTCGCAGACGCCATCCGAAACAAATCCAGCTTTACCCAGATTGTCTTTTATAACCATCTGCTTCATCTTCGTGTCAAAGGGTATGTTTCCAGGATCAAGCATTTGACATCTATCCTGATGATGGAGATAGTGATATTAGCTTGAAGCATACATAAGAGTAAGGACTTGGAGTTGGTAACTGGGTGGGCTGGTGGGCCTTTTGGGATTTTTTTCAGGTGTGTGACCTTAAGGCTTGGCGGAGGTCTGCGCTCTCTGTGTGCTTCCGGTTTTAACCTGGCAACTTAAGACTAGTTCATGAAGTGGTAGCCTAGTGGTTACAGAGGTGGCCTTGGGTCTGGAGAACCTGGGCATTTAACCCATCCTAGCAACTAGGATGGGTTAAATGCAGAGAAAGAATTTCCTAGCTTGGGATTAATAAAGCATAAAAAAATAAATTAAAAAAAAGCATGAATTGCATAATACTAACAACTGCTTAGTAAGATGTGGGGGCCAAATTCCTTAAATTCTTTTCCTTCTTAATAACCTGTTCCAACCAGCATATTCCTCTAAAGAAAAAAAAATTTCTTGTCCTGCTGCTTATAATTGCTACATATTATTGTACAGTAATCACTGTACAATGTAAATCACATTGAGATTTCATTATTTTTTTGATATATGTAAAGCAGTAACAGTGAAGAAGCCCCACACCATGACAGAACCCCCTCCATGCTTTACTGTTATTTCTAATGGCCTATAACTGTGTTTCTTCACCCAAACGGGTTGATTCAATGCCCTCCCAGAGAGTTCATGTTTAGTTTCCTTTGTCCATAAAACATTTTCTCAGACTGAAAACCTACAGAGGGAAAGGTTTTGCAAACAAGTTAGTTTTTTGCAAATGTTTCTGATAGTAGTTTCTTCTTGTTGTTTCCAAGCTATTTTTATTGTTGTTGCTCAGTACGTTTGTTCATTGCCAAACGGGGCTGTAAATCAACACCCACCATTCCCTAAAATTGGGATTAAAAAGAATTTTGTTAGGTATAAATGAAAACTTCCTGAACTGTTGGCAGGTGATAAATGAAGCAAATCATTTAAATTTATCCTGATCGTACAAGCATTGCATTTCTGATTAATGTTACTCATTGGCTGCTTATTTTAGCATGCATGGTGTCCTCTACTCAGCGGCACGAATTCTGACAAGGACCAGTGTGGGAACACATCACACCAGTTCAAAACTGCTTGACTCCCTGCGCATTTCAAGATTGATTTTTATGTTCTTTTACTGGTTTATAAATGTCTTAATGGTCTTGGGCCTTACTGTTTATCTGACTTGCTTTTAAATTATGATCCCTTGTGGATCCTGAGATCCTCTGGTACCAGCCTTTTAGTTCTTCCTAAAGAAAGAACCAAAACCTACGTTGAAGCCCAGTGGCGTGCACAGACATTTGAGGGGCAGGTGCTCAGATTTAAAAAAAGGGCACTTTGCAGGGCGCGTGGAACCACCCCCTATGTTTAATTTTTGTGTGAAAAAAAAAAATTACAGGCTTTTATGTAGTTACAAATCTATTGAAATATGTTACTCTGCATGAACCTGGTACTGAACTGACACTGCTCTCCCTATCTTCCCCATCTTCCATGCTGTTAGATGTTCTGCTGTGGGACAGTAGAGAGAATAGATTGATGCATCTTTGAGTAAGATGCTTAGTGACAAGAGTAAATGCATTACACAACACCAACATCAGTCTGCAACTGCCATAGTCTGACTTCAGTGCCTTACCACTAGCTGTGTTCTGCAGACAAATTCTAATTGGGAATTTATGATGGTCAACATTTCTTTATTACCCTACAATGGTAAATACAAGATAACTGGGAATTCTGTAGGCCTAACATGGAAACAACTTCTATTTGTGTGGCTACAAAATAATGTACTGGGCTAATATAGCTTGTGCCAGATTTGGCACTGAAAAACTTCATTGTGGACACTTTTACATGGTTCAATAAAATTTGTGGAAGAGTTAAAAACCTGAGGTCCCCCAATTATTGTAAAGCGCTTTAAATGTATAGAAAAGCGCTATAGAAATGTAATGAATTATTATTTACTATTAATAGGCCTTACACAGTTAACATGACTCTGGTCTTGGCTCTGACTTTCTCCTTCATCATCTTTCTCCTCATCCTCCTTGCTGCTTGATAGCTTCATCCAGGCCAGCAGAGAGCTGCTTCCCTGAGCTGCCTGGTGTAGCTCCTTTCATTTCTGTTTTCTTAATCTCTCTTTTCTAGGCATGTTGCCATTGATAAAATACGAGGCCAACAGTGTTATAGACTGCTTAGAATTATGCTGCTTGGCATGGACGTAATTTTGGGGAGGGTACACAGGGGGCATGTCCCCTGCACTTTTTACTGTCCAAAGACAATATTTTACTTTAGGAAAATACGCAGTGTGTAAGAATTACTCCCATCTAGTGGTGCACTAATATATTACAACCAACCGAGTAGTGCTCTACTGCAGCCTCCCCGTTGAAGAGCGTTATAACGACTACGGAAGCTGCAGACATTCATTGTGAAGTTCGAGTGTCCCGTCAGGTAATGAGGAACAGAACGATACATAATTATTATTTTTTTATGCCAATAAGTTACAAGCGTGCCCTCCATATATTTAGTACCAAGCTACTGCTAATAGCTAATGCTATCCTATGAAATCCAGGGAGGTGGGCGACGTATTGATAGAAAATAATTATCTGGGAGACATTTTTGCGTTACAATGCTGCGGTTCTGGTGATTAAATCATGCCGAGAAACTGGTATTACTTTGGTCTATTTTGTCTGACTAGAGGGAGGACAACTAGTCCCATCCTCATTGACGCTGAAAACAAAAAAAACACGATGGAAAGCTCTCGGAAAATACTTCTGAAAGAAGCACACTGTCGCCTGCTGGTATGACTTCTGCGAAGAGTAACAACTGAAAACTGTTGCAACGTAGCTTTCCTACTGGAGGCTAACTAACACGTTTCTGCTGTATTATATAGCAAGTAACAGTAAATGATCCGACTTAAACGGGAGGATAAAGTAGTTGCTGGACCACCCTGCTCTGTTTCTAACATAACACCAAAATGAACTTCACTGTTAGATTGCATTAACTCACCTATCCAGCAGAAAGCTGCAACCTCCGCGTTAGCTTTGAAGTCCCTGTCTCCATCTGGTAAATGCTCCACCCATGTACACTCTTAATATCTCCCAGTTATTATTTCTTTTTCTTTTCTTGGCTATTTTTTCCTCCGTCTCGCGGGCAAAGACTATAGATGGTCCTCGATTTCAATGTAAGCTGGCAAGCTGAATGATCCGTGGTCGTCTTGGCTCGTTTACGCCACCCCCGTGCCCTCCTGCCAAAACAGCGGGACTCGCCAGTAAAATGCACAAGGCTAACAAGTTTGTCCGCTTTCGGCTATTGTATTCAAAGATGCCGATGCAACATGGCAGCCTACAGTTGGGTGCACCACCACCTATGTATTTATAAACATCTAATTCTAAGCTACGAGAACAATTTCATTTAGATGGGACTGTGATTAGACCTCGGTAAAATGTGTTTTTATGACAGCAATTCTTGATTTTTGCTAACAAAAAAGCTACACACTGTACCTTTTAGTACACAGGGACAGGTCAAGCACTAGGACCAAGCAGAAAACAGCCGCTCAAGCTGAAGCCTGTTTCCTTTAGCTTAGATCGTCCACAAGCTCCTCCATTGGCTCTGCCATTTCTTATGTGATTGGCTGTCCCCGCTGTCACTCCACCTTGCTTGCGCACCAGTAAGCTAGTCTGCGGGCTACTGTAAGTTGTGTGTTTGTTCTGACTAAAGACTGTATATAAAAGATGGACGGAGCCTTAGTGACGTCACTCATAGGTTTCTGAAGAGCAAAAGTGAAGCTCGTTGGGTCGTTCCTACTATCGCCATCTTGGCAGCGTCACACCTGCCCTCGATTCCAGAAAACACAAAAATAGGCAAAATGTCGGAGCTGAGAGGGGGGCTGTGAGCGTGGGGGTGGATGATTGACGCCTATCAAACTCCGAGCTGCCTGTAGCTAAGAGCTAACTGAGCCAACTCGGATCTTACGTGAGCTAACCGGCTAATGAAGGTAGAAGGGCTAAAGCTAAGGTACACTGTTAGCTGGCTAAAAACCCCATTTGTGCTGCACTCTCCCTTCTCACCGCAGATTTTGGATACATGTCAATCAAAAGAACACACCCCTAATTATGCCGAATTTCAAGGTTAAATAACATCCAAACAGATGAGTTAGAAAAATATTCACCCCCCTCACCGTTGTCATGACCTATTAATCCTAAAATGGATTTTTGTACCAGGCTTTTAACATGTTTATTTATGCTGTGAACTTGGTCTGTTTAACATGGGAGTCTATGGGTATTGACTGTGCTTTTGAGCCACCCTCTAGCGAATGAGAGGTGAACTGCATTCTTTGCACTTCCACATAGGTTTCACATTTCACTGCCGGAGGTTGCCGCTCGGTTCTGACTGGGTCACATCAGCTGGAAGGTTTGTAATATCAGAAGTTCCATTTAAATTAACGTTTGAATCTGTGTCCATGTGCGTGTGTGTGTTTGGTAATTAGGTGCAGTTATTCAAAGAAATGCGTTACACCCATCCTACAACACCTTCACTGGCTCCATAAAGCAGCATATCTACTTTAGGATCCTCCTTATCATTTACAAAACTCACAATAATCTTGTAAAGTGTATTCTTTTATTGGAAGTGCGGATTAATAAAATGTATTATTACTATTATTATTTTTATTAATAAAAAGGGAAAATTTAATATATACAAATGTGATTTTTATACATCCAAGGTAATGATAAATATGAAAATAAGATTTTCCTCTATAAATGTATTATCAAAATTGATGATTATTGCACCCCAAATTGTTCCACTGTTCATGTCATGCACCAATATATTTTTTGTCAGGTGACGGATAGTAGAGATGCAGAAGTAGATGCAGGTGGAAACGCTGGAGGAGGGAGAGTAGGAGAAGCTGGAAGAGAAGAGGTTGGAGATGGAGGAGGGAGAGTAGGAGAGCAATTTCATAGTTCAGTAGAGCAAACCTTCACAGGGCTTTAATTTTGAAAAATAACAGAAGTTTCTACACTGCTCCCGTGTCTGATTTCCTGTCTGCCCCTTTCTAAACTGTGGAAATTGGCACATTCTGGGTGTGACTAAAGCAGCCATGGATAGTAGAGGCTGCGGCGCAGCCATAAATGCCACGCACGCACCCGGTGGTATTCAGGGGTTACGGCTGTGTTATAGACCCCAGCCTGCCCTGATCTGGGTGGTTGCTATGGCGGCTGCCTCCGTGGACATGGGTGGACTGGCTCCTGGTGTGGACTGGCTCCTGGTGTGGACGGATCCCCATGATATTGTTTCCTCACAGCAGCGTCTAGTCAGATGTTTAGAACTCTTAGTATTTTATACCTATATTTAGTTTAGAGACAGAAATTAGGCAGTCAAGTTTCTGCAGAATGGGGGAGAAGGGGCTAATGCTTTGTTTGTGTGTGTATGCATGTGTGAGCATGTGACATTTTTTCTTTTTTTTTCTTCCATGTAAAGCACTTTGTAAATCAAGTTTAACTTGATTTGATTACAAGCTACTGCCTGAACAATGTACAGCTCAATATGAGCAAAATTTAAACAGACGTGTAAAAAAGAAAAAAAAAACATTTTGCTGCTTGGTGTGTGTGTATACATGTGTGTGTGTGTGCAACTTTGTACAAGATTTTAATGAGTGTTTTATTGTTATGTAATTCTACTTTCATGTATGTAAAGGCTTGTTTAAATTTCAACATGCATGAACTGAAATATTCATGAATGTTTTTAATCATGTAAAGCACTTTGTGTTGCCTGTGGCATGAAAAGTGCTTTATATAACATTTACTAGAATTTGCACTGACTGGTCAGGTTTATCCTTTTTTAACTATATTTTTCATATAATTTTTTTAATCTTGTATAATAGATTTTTATAGGTATATATTTTGGTTGTTTGTCATTCTTATATATTGTGAAATTTTGTAAGATATTGTAAGAACGAGCCAGTCTTTTGAATGGCTCGTCAAGATCCGGCTCCCTTCAAAGAGCCATAAATCCCATCTCTAGTTATTAGCTATAATGACTCCGATCAGTGCAGGACTGTTCTGCTGGCCTACTTTTTGCTATAACTTGCAGGTGCCTCCACTTGTTGTTTCCCATTAAGCTCGCTCTCATCTCCCATTAAATTTAACAGCTCTGCTAAGGTCTCAGTGTGACCCCCTTCCCCCTTTTTGGCCCAGAGAGGGTCATGCGAGCATCCATCTGGGAAGCCACAGATGTTCCAGTTATACTCCATACAAATGTTTAAAGCACTGTCATGACGGCGAGGCAGGAGTGAATGGTGTGTTCCCAGAGGGTTTTCATTATCCTCATGCTGTGTTCTGCTGCAGAAATTCATTAAGTGTCTTCTCCAATTATTCAAAAGTGCATACATTATCACTCACTGATCAAGCAGAAGTGTTCTGGTGGGGAGAGATGTAAAAATAGTAATTAATTTAAGCATAATTAATACCACTGGGGATGCGGAAACTTTTCATTCAGAGAACATCACAGCGCTCTACTCCAGACTCAGCTATTTGTTGATGAAAAGGAAAGGCATCAAATCAAAAATAAAAAATTGATGATGCACAATTTAGAACTTTGTATCATAAGAGTGTAAGAAAAACTCAAAATGGGATATTGAGCAGCTTAACTGTGTAAACCTTACTTTTCATTAAAAAAATTTTCAATGAGAGTATTTCTCGGGAATATATGCTCTCAAAACTGAAAAAGAAACAGAGTCGATTGGAAATTGAATCGTAAAACACCCTCACACTTTCTATTGTACTCTAACAAAGCCTCTGAAATGCCAACGTCAGATGTTAAAAAAAAAAAATTCCAGAGAGTTGGCGTTACGTTGGAGACGTGACTCATTCCCGCTCTGATGTGGGGATTTGTGGCTGCGAGGGCAAGGAGCAGCTGTCAGGGCAGCGCTCGAGTCTGCCAACAGCCTCCCTGTAATTACAGCTCTGCTCTCACACCTGCAGCCTCCAGAGACAAAGTAAGAACAGGAGAGTGGAAGAGCACTGATTTTACACAGAAATCTTCACATGTAAATTATAGACTGGTGTTACAGAGCATCTGCAAGCTCACATTTCTGAATAAATGTTTGGTTATGAATAGGGCTAGGTGATATGAAGCAAATCTTATATCTCGATATTTTTCACCAGGATCACGATATACGATATATATCTCGATATATATATATTTTTGTTAAGTAACCAATGAGACAGTTCTAATTTACAGTCTTCAGTGCTAAATACATTTTATTAAGAATCAGCAGCACATGTGCATTAAAACAGCTGACTGAAATTAAAGTAGCTTTATATTAAATTAAATGCTCTTAAAACAAAATAAACAATATTCCCTCCTTCTAAATTACGTCTGATAAAGTCTCGATATATTTGAAAATCTCGATATATTGCCCAGCCCTAGACACAGTTGTGGTGCTTTAAAAGGTTCTACAGGTTTCAATTTAAGGAAAAAATGTAGGTGGAAGTGATTGATACTGTTAGGCAATATATATTATTTCACAGGCATATTTTAGATTGTTTGAAATATTAATTTAGATTTAAATTCATGACAGATTAGAGGCTATGAAGAACATGCTGACGTTTCTTCATCCTGTAATGACACAGATTCTGATCCAGGCTTTTCCATCTGTTTTTTCACTGTGAAGAAAAACAGTTTAAAACATAAAATTGCACTATAGCCATAAAACCATTCCCAGTCCTGCAAGCAGACTGATGTTTTTGCCATTTAGCTCTTTAGTGAGGACTTACTTATGTAAAACGCAATAGAGGATTAAAATTGGCATCTTAACTGTCCGGAGCAGCAAACAGTAAGGCAGACAGACTTTTATTGCTACTTCACTGCTATTTTGACTCCAGAATGATGCCACAGATGAAATGCATAATAAAGTTTTAGCTGCTTCATTGGCAGATATCTAATAGTCATCAGCTTAAAACCACAGCACCCGGTCATACACGTGTACAAAAGCCTGAGATGAATGAAACAGATGAGAGCTGATTCTTCTCCAGGAAACAAGGAGTTTCCTCTGTGTTTACTGCTATAAATGAACAGTTCCAATCATAAAAGGCTAAAAACCTGCGAATAAATATCCATGATGCAAGATACTAATGAGCCACAGCTATGTGACCTCATGCATGAGTAAAGCAGAACATTCAGTGTCATGACGGGAGCAATAAAATGCATCTGTTTTGTAATGGTTTCTCACATTATAGACATTTTCATATGATTTCATTCAGATAAAGATTAGGGATGCGAACCCCACCACTGAGGCTGATTCAATACGCATCTTAATATGCTGCCAGTGACATGTTATATTAACAACAGTGAAGCCCTTCAGGTCCTTTTACCAATAGTGTTCTCTGTTTATTTTACAATGTTTTACAAACACGGTCAAGTACGGTCCGGTACTGCGTACCACTAAAAGATTCACTGGCGGTACGCAGTATCGGAGAAGATGGGAGAGTGGCTGCCTGCTATAAAGGCCAGAACCAGTCACCACTGCACTCTTGGTCAGACAACAGATCCATTAGCAACATGCAGTGTTGAAAACTGCTTCGTGTTTTTAAAAAATCCTTCATTCCGAGGTGCAGTGCTGTTTTAGTTGTATTGGATGGCGCTTTGACCAGGCATCTCCCTCTCTTCCTCAAGGCTCTTGCGCTGCTCAGTTCACCCCCTCCTCCTCGGAGAGAGCCCTGTGGCCTCCTCTGCGCCCAGCCTGTGAAAGCCAGTGTTGATGGAGAGATGGAGACCATTGCTTTTCCATTGGATCTTATTGAGCTGGATAGCCTCTCTGCTGCTCATATCAAAGAACAGCTTATGAACTGCTTGCTAAAAAGTGGCTTCACCACTGAATTGCTGCAGAAAGTTTTCATAGGATTTTCCAGTGAAGGGGCCAGTGTGATACTGGGAGTGAAGTCAGGTGTTGGGAAGCTGCTCATTTATGACTTTCCTGGCATTGTACTTTGGCACTGTCTTAATCACAGACTGGAGCTGGCTGTGGACCAAGCACTGGAGGCAACAGGGGGAACAAAAGACTTCCAGGCCTTCCTTGACAGCCTATATTCATTGTTTAGCCAGTCACCAAAAAACATGTGAGAGCTAAGTGAATGTGCTCACAATTTACACATCCAACTCAGAAGAATTGGAAGAGTGTTCAGTGTTCGCTGGGTTGCTTCTTCACACAGGGCAGTCACTAAAGTTTGGCACTCTTATCCAGCACAGGCACAACATTTCCATGAGGCATCAGAGGATGAGACAAGGAACAGCAGAGAGAGGGCTAAGTTCAAAGGTCTGCTGTCAAAGCTGTGCTCTGTAAAAGTCTTGCACTGATGGCAGATGTCCTGACTGAACTGAAGAACCTGTCAGAGTTTCTTCAAAACAGGAAGACCACCCCCCCAAAGGCCCATGAGATCATGACGATGTATGTCAAACACATTTAAAGTCTTGGTTCATACACAGGACAACATGCCGTTGAAGCTAGCCAGGCAGAGGAAGAGATGCAATTTAAGGGAGAACAATTAAGAGTTGGCAAGTCTCCGATCATTGACTCTTCACAGTTTAGTCAAGCAGTGGCAGAGAGTATGAATGACAGACTCTTCACGACCACAGCTAACAAAGCACAAGCCAGTGTCAGAGCAAACAGAAAAGAGACCTACAATAGGCTTTTAAATCAAATGACAGTTCTTAACCCTGACAAGTGGGACCATGAAAATCCTTGATATGGAGAAGGTGAGGGCTTTGTGTCATGTCCTACATCTGAATGAACAAGAGGCACACCTTGAATTCATTGAGTACAAGGCCAGTGGAGGAAGAAGTATTCCCAACAAAATAAGAAAGTTGCACTACTTTAGCCCTCTGTGGAAACTCTTTTAGGTGATGTGTGTTTTGATGAGGGGTTGTTCGACTTCATAAGCTGTTCTTAGAAACTTGTACTCTGCAAGGTTTTTGATGTTCTAATTAAAATAAATAGTTTAACATATTGTCAAGTGTTTTAAATTTCCCCCTACTCCATAGGCCTACAGGTAGCCTACAGTAAAATATTGAAATGTTTTTAATTGTTTCAGTTTTGAGTTTGTTATTTTATAATGGATGAGAGATAGATAAATGTTTTGGAAATAGTACCTACTAGTAGTAAAACTACTTTCACCCCTGCTCGACTGCAGAACTTTTAAAACTCTGGAGGTGGGGGACTGTGATGTGTTGTATCCTCTAATTTGATCAGTTTCAATTGTCATGGCTCTTGCTAGCACTGACCTTAACTGAGACATTTTCACAATCAAAATAAAAGCAAAGTCAAAGGCTGCCAGAGGGAAAGAGAGTCTGGAAACTGACCAGAGGACACAACAAATCAGCCACTGTCCTCACCTTCAGAGTCTCAGAAGTTAAGTAAACAAGGGATGAGCCGCTGAGCATGCTCTGAGAGAGTCATGCAGTGTACTCATTTCTGAGCAGGGTGGGTTGATGGTCCTTTAGGAACATGCTTCTCAGCTCACCAATATATTGCTTGCTTGTGTTGTTCTAGGACGTGCAACTGAGAAAACTGCAGATATCTCAGCATCTGGCAGAACACACCAAATATTCTATTGCTAGGCTGGGACGGTAGAAATTTCCTCCTCTATTTAGCCATCAAGAACCTGTTTCACCAATTAACTAATGCTCCACTTTTTCTTCCCAACTGTTTACAAGGGCAGGGAGTTTACCTTTTAACTTCTTACAGTCGCAATCAATTGCTGCTTCAACCTGCTAGATTGTCTTTTTTTTAAATTGTATTTCCACATGTTGCAATAAATTTGCTTAAATTCAGAAATGTAACGTTTGTGTCTGTTATTTGTGGTGAAGGGACAAACTTAGTCGCGAATGTCCGCTTAATATAACATATATCATGAGCTCCCAGTATCTTAAAGAAACATTACAGAACTTTGTGCCCCAACAATCCTAGTGCATTCAAAACTAATCGTACCTTTTAAAGAACGCGTTCCACTCTCTGCCAGAGGTGGTGCTGCCCCAAGAATTACTGAAGGAGAAGACAAGAAAAAAACAAAGAAGAAAACTTGTCCAACTATTGGTTAATGCAGGACAAGTAATATAAATATATATAACGCGTTAACGGCAGTAACTAATTTATGTAATTAATTGCGTTAATTTTTAGCGCATTTAACGCACGTGCAGCATCAGTCATTAATGACGGCGAGACACAGTTGTGTCTATAGGCAACATGAAAAAAGTGACTCAACTGGCTTTATGCATGGATTTTAGGGCGTCAAACCCGTGGGAGATGAGGATACTTTAACATCCATATTTTACTGACGAGAGGGTTCAAAACCCACACTTTTCCTGCATTTTGTATAAAAAAAAATAGTCTGTTAGACTTGCCACGAGTCTTATAACTCCTTAAATTTGGATTTTATTACCTTGCTGTCTTTTTTGTTTTACTTTGTTTTAGTAACTCCATGTTTTATTGGTTTTATAGTTTCGCATGGATTGAGCTGTTTTCTTTTTGTTTGGACTGGAGTTAATAGGACTGATGAGAAGCACCTGCAGACTGTTTTGTGTGACACACCCATAGTGCGCAATTGGCAGACTCCAAATTAATCGCAAATGGTGATTAATCATGATTAATCATGATTAAATAATTTGTAAGCTGTGATTAATCTGATTAAAATCACTTTTTATCACTTGACAGCGCTAATTTTTTTCAAAGCTTTCCCTGAAATCTTTCACGTCTGACTGCGAGCTATTTCTCCCATTTATATCAGCCGGTCGTCCCACACACGCGCATGTTTTGGTTATGTTTACCCATGATGCCGTGCAATGAACCTACAATTAACTTTGTTTTGTAGTCTGTTTACTGTAGTTGGCTGGCTTGAAGCAGACTGAGACCTTCGTTTGTAAGTCGACCGAGTCTGCCTCTATGATCCAAATCAGAATTGCGCATTCATATTACTCCAAACGAAACAGACTTTCCTAGCAAATGGACAAGAATTTGAATTAAAAAAGCGTATGTGAATGTGCCCTAATTCAGCATCCATCTTGCTTTTTACCGTTTTGAGCTCTCTCCAGTTAGTTTTAAGTCAGTCTGATGTTGATTCTTGTTTTATGTCTTGCTCTGTCCAGTTCTTTCTTCCTTTTCCTACATTCCTCCAGTAATGTTCTCCTATCTATGAATTGGCCACGGTGCATGTTTAAAACGGTCAGTGCGATCCAGCACTGGCGTGTAATGCAGTGTGTTTCGGAAACTTGGCTTAAAAGAAAAAGTAGTGAAGTGTGATTTTCCAGCTTTGGGTTACTACTGGGTAACAATGGCTCAAACGGGTCAGAAACGCAGAATTTTGAGATCGAAAAGTGCTACTTTAAATACAGAAGAATCATAATTACACAGATCCCTAGACTTACACGTTACTTAGTTAACAGATGATTTAAACTAACATAATGCATACATTGATTTGATGGCTTTCAAATTTTTTCTCCAATAGTACTTATTTTTTTTCATCCTATCTAATTTAGTAACCTGTACCAAAATTTGCTCATAAATGAGCTTGAATTAATGGTTCATTAATGGCTTGAATGAGTCTCTTTGTGGGGCACAGACGTTTGTCAGTTTTCATCAATAAGCCCAAACTGGCAGATGAAGTTTCACTTCACTGGCAGACGCTTTGACTGAATATTGGCTGAGACTCCACAAACCTAATCAGCAAGTAAGGAAGTGGGAGTTATTGAAGTCCTGCAGTTATTTCCTTGTTGACGAAAATGTTGTGGAGGGCATCTGTAACTGAAGGTGACAGGTTCTGTGACTTGCAGCCAGGACTGTCTGTCTGTAGAACTGAGATAGCAAAAAACCTTAATTAAAGGTGTTGGTCTTGCCTGCTGCCAGGTTAAAATGGGTTCACCTTAACATGAAAAGCAAATATTCACCTAAAACCACATCAAACAGCAGAGCTGAGATAAAATGAAGAAAACAAGTTAGATTCAGTCACTTTTGAGATTCTTTTCAGAATATCGTTCACGTGCTGTATAACGTTGATAAAAGGCAAAACTTTATTTTCTTCAAATGTGGAAAATACAACCTCAGAAAGACAACAAATAATGACAAGGTATAAACTTTCAGGTGTTAACTAAAACTAAGTCAAAATGTAGAAGCAATGTGTGCGAAAAAATAGGGCTGGGCCTAAAAGTCGATTTATCGATTTAAATCAATTATAATAAAATAAATCCAATATTAATTCAATAAAATTGGAGATTGATCTTTTTTATATGTTCTCTTTTTCGGTAACGAGAAACTAGTCGCGTGACTTATCGAGGTTCTGCGAGATCTTAGCATATACACAATCAACTGGTTTCCTGTGTTGCCTCCATCTAAAATCAGCTTCTCTTGCTAAGATGATCACATTTAAATGTTTTTATTCACCAGTGTGGATTACATTCACCTGTAAACTATTTTGCAACGTAGTAACGCTCACATTAGCAACTAACGCTAAGACTGCAGGCTCTCATTAGTACCTAATGCTAAGACCACAGGCGCTTCCTCAACAGGACATGATGTCACCACGCATACATGTACCTTTAAAAAAAATATTTCTGACATTGTCATTTAAAGTCACATTTCCTTTAGAACAGGTTTACAGACAAAAAGTAAAGTCTGATGCTATTTATCTGATTTATATGACGGCATGTCATTGCAGCGCCTGCTCTCTCTGTTTACAGCAGTGAGTAAACACACATACAGACATGGGCGCTCACACAGGTTTCTGTCAGAGGGCAGAGTGCGTGCATTGGAAAACTCATCACCAAGCTAAAAATCAGACAAAAATATGAGAGTTTTAAAAAGTTTTTATGGGGCAGCTTGTCTGGGGAATCCTGAGGAGTTCCCCAGGCCAGCCGAGAGATGTAGTCCGTCCAGTGTGTCCTAGGTCTTCCCCGGGGCCTCTTTCCGTTGTGACGTGTCCAGGACACCTCACCAGGGAGGCATCCTGACCAGATGCCTGAGCCACCTCCTCATCTGGCTCCTCTGGATGCGGAGGAGCAGCGGATCTACTTCAAATGTAATCCTATCGGATTTTAGTTATCGTATAGGATCAAATCTTGAAAATGGGTTGTTTAAAACGGAAATCTGGATTCCGAAATCCACTTGGATCACGTAATCCAATCCTGGTTGTTATCCAGATAAAACCGTCAGTTTGGGTTGTTCAAAACATTTAAGCAGAATCCGGATAACTTTGGGATCAGGATCCCAACAAAGGGCGGGATTACAAGGCAGATTTCAGAAAGAAACTGCGGTACAACCTAACAGCTGATCAAATAATAGAACTTCTTTTTTTTTAGGTGCACATGCTTATATTTGTATTTTGCACCTGACTTGTTTAACCATTACAGGGATAAAGTGATTAACATAGGTGGGCTATATTATGCCTTTCAGCATGGTAAAATAAAACTGTAAAAGAATATTTATATTTAATATAAACGTCACATTATCATGTCCCCACGAAATAAATCTCCTAACAAATCCAATAACAAATAAAATATAAAATTTTCCTGTTATTCATCAGTGCATACTCAGAAGAGAACTTGTCAAAAGAAAAAGAAAGAAATTTATAGTGATTGCATTCCTTACTACAGGTCCCGTAACACAGGGCTCAGGTGCGTCATTAACATTGTCACAGAGAGGGACATTCTGCCTGGTCGCAATGTTATGCAGGACAATAGATGCACATATTATGTTAGATGGTCCCAGTGGTTCCATTCGCAAAGCCTGCAAACCGTCTCGTCTACCTGTTGTTCTCCACATGGCCGGCAGTGCATGATCTACATGCTGGAAATCCGGATTTCGTGATCCTGAAAAACGGTATTTTAAATCAGGGTGATCCAATCCTATTTTGCTTTGAACAACCAACCAGTTACGTGATCCGCTGTCACAAAAAAATGGATTACCAAATCCGGATAGCTTTTATCCGAAAACATTTTTTGAACAACCAGCCCTCGGTGACAACAGAACACCTTAAAGCGAATGGATAATCAACGCCTTTACTCGAAAAGTTTACAAACTTTTTGTGTAAATAGTGTCACAGCTTCGTCAATGACATTTATTTGTCTTTATTTAACTGCTAAAATTCAGGTCTGAGTCCATGACTACTCTATTTCTGGCTTGGTTTTTCATTTTTAACATTGCTGTTTGAAGCTGAAAACTGACTTTTAATCTTTCTTCTTTGGCTCCAAAAACTATTATTTCAGTTTTGTCTTCATTTAATTGAAGGAAGTTCTGGCACATCCAGTCTTTAATTTGATCGATGCAGTCGATCAGTCAAATGCAGTACTTAGATCTAGCCGTACCAGGACTGTAATGTTTCCGCTATCTGTGCTTAGGCGGATGTCATTAAGGACCTTAACTAGAGCAGTCTCAGTGCTGCGGTGTGGTCGAAAGATTAACTGGTAGACATCAAAACAGGTTTTTAGTGTCAGTAAGTTGTATAGCTGTTAAAAGACAGCTTTTCTATAATCTCACTATGAAAGGGGAGGTTATTGATCTGTAGCTGCTCATGAGTGATGAGTCTAGGTTTTTCTTTTTCAGTAGTTTTTTGGATCTGAAAGCGTGTTTACAATCTGTAAGATATCTAAGGCCATGCATCCTGAAACATTCTTAAATAACCCCATTGGCAGGGCGTCAAGACAGCAAGTGGTGGTTTTCAGATGGCCAATGAAGGTTTTTAGAAAAATGTGTCATTGTGTTCATGTCTTTGAGTGGACACAATTGAAAGTCATGAAGCTGCTGTTCCATATACACACATTAACATTTGATGTTAATGTTAGAGATGGCATCTATTGTCTGTTTTAGAATTTTACTGTATTTTACTTTATTTTAGATTCTCCTCATATCAGCATCTGACTGTGTTTTGAAACCTAATCAGTTCAGCTACCATCGAAATGGTTAGGGTCACCAGTGCAAGGAAAACGTCTGCCATCAGCACGACAACTGAAAGCCCTCTAACCAGACCTATACTATAAGTACCCTTCATTTCCCCAGCTACACACACAAGCACTTCACAATGATTTTGAACTAACATTATTGAAACATTTCTCCCCCCAGAAACTCTTGTCCATAGATGAAGACTTCCTCACATACCTGTCCACTGGCTGTACCCAGAGACAGCAGGGCCATAGATTTAACATCAATAGGGCAACAGTCAGCTGAATCATCATGACATGGTCACATGGTCTACAGCCTACTGGGCTCGATCTGTACATGGATGTCTCCTGCAGCTGTAAAGGCCAGTCTTCCTTCTGACTTTCATGGCACATAGAGCGACACGCAAGTAGTCCTTTGACTGCACAGAGCAACAGTGTCAAAGTCCTTCATCTCTGCTGCTTCAACATACAGTAATACCTCGAGATACGAGTTTATTTTGTTTCGTGACCTTGCTCGTATCTCAATTTGCTCGTATCTCAAAGCAATTTTCCCCATTTAAATTAATTGAAATCCCATTAA
>JBAMHW010000024.1:21845805-21856012 GCA_037177495.1 Rhadinocentrus ornatus | reverse complement strand
ATGAGAATCTCCCGTTCCACCACATCCCAAAGCTGCTCTACTGGACTGAGATCTGATGACTGTGGAGGCCGTTGGAGTCCAGTGAACTCATCGTCATGTTCTAGAAAGCAGGTGGAGATGATATGAGCTTTGTGACATGGTGCATTATCCTGCTGGAAGTAGCATCAGAAGATGCTACACTGTGGTCATAAAGGGCAGCAACAATACTCAGGTAGGCTGTGGTGGGTAAACCAGGTCATGTTGGTACTAAGGGGACCAAAGTGGGCTAAGAAAATATCCCCCACACCATTACACCACCAGCAGCCTGAACTGATGATCCAAGGCAGGTTAGATCCATGTTTTCATGATGTTTCCACCAAATTCTGAGCCTAGCATCTGGATGTGTAGCTAAAATAGAGGGTGCTTCCCAATCCGCCCACTTCTATACTTCGAACACTACATTTAAGTGCTTAGTGCGCTGACAAAGAAATTTCAGTAAAAACGGAAAAGAAAAAAGTGCACAGAAGTTATCTATAATTCTAATATAAATGGCAGCATACTACAGATCTCTTCTAGCCCTGACGAGAGTTATGAATCTGATCATTTGTTGGAGGCTGCGTTTCTCCCGACTCAGCAGTTAGTACATGTACATGTTAGCAGTTTTTTAGCCAGTTTTGTGTTACGACTGATAAGCGTTATAGGTTGTGTATGTTCATTCATCGTTGTTAAACCTCCAGATTAAGCACTGTGGTGTTTGTGGTGTAAAGGAAATGGTCCTTGATCTTAAAACTAATTCAGAAACAACGGCAGTTAGCCCGTTTCCATGGTACCGATGACTCGTAGCTGCAAAGGTCTGCAAGATAACGAGCTAACTGTAACTGTAGTAAATTGCAGTAGCATAATTACTATGGACGTGTAAAGGTTTGAGGTGTGTAATTTTCTTCTACTTGTCTCCGCCAGATTTATTTTTTTTTAAATGTATGTTGCAGGGACAGACAAGGACACCAAGTCTCTCATTCACTGGCGGGCAGCCAATCCCTTGTTGTTCACTGGAAGGCGGTATGCCAGTATTGAAGCTTACAAGTAAGTATAAATGTATGTATAACTGTTCAGATTAGGTGCTGAATAATTACAAATAAATGTGGGCTGCTCATAATTTATAAGCAGTTATTAACTACAGGCTGAACACAATCACCAAATTTTGTAATATGCTCAAATTTTTTTTTTAAATTTTTTTCTGTTCTTGGCTAATAGATCTAATGTTATATTTAGATTTTACATAACTTTTGATAAGAGTCTGCAAATTACCCATAAAATACATATAAACATAAATAATGTTCGCTTTTATATGAACTGCCAATGTGTGTTCACCAGTGTCTTCTTAAAAGAAAGAGGCCTTGGGGGGGAAGGTGGAGCCCAAGGCCTTGAAGAAAAGATGGGAGAACCTGGTGTCCAAATACAAGGTTAGATGCTGTCTTTGCCCGTGTACAGTAAAATGGTCTAGGTAAATAATCTAAGATCACAGTGATGTATAGATATCTATGTAGTGCATGTTTTCTTTGGCTGTCTTTATTTCTACCGGATCTTAAGCGTCCCCAAACCGGGGTGAGCACAGAGGGGGTTGGGGTCATAAATTTACATTGTACTTGTTTATTATACAGACACACACACACAATTGTTTCCCAATTAGCCAAATTATTTATTGTTTACATTTAAATTCAAGATCACATTTAAATGTAGTCATGATCTGGGGTGTAACAGGTCATTGCCATTCTCTGTCTCCCATTAGCCCCACAGATGGTTCCTGGGGGTGCTGCTGCTGGTCCTGCTGCTGGTTGTTCCCCAGCTGCCCTCCTGACATCAGCATCTGGCTCCAGCAGGTCCCCGTTGCTCATGCAGATGTTGTGGAGGACAGTGCAGCAAACGATGACCTCTGGCACATACTTCACCTCCAGAGCCTTTAAAAAGATGGACCTCCATCTGGTCTTTAGGATCCCAAATGACCTCTCTACAACACACCTTGCCTTTGACCGGTAGCAGTTGAAGCGAGCTTGGCGGTGGTTGCGGACTTGCTGTCCGAAGGGCGTCATGAGGCAGATAGGCTGCGACAAGCATCTCCTATAATGCAGTAACCTGGTGGGGGGTAGGACTGCTTGTAGCAGATGGGGTTGTTCTGCAGGACTCAGGCATCATGAACTGACCCACAGTATCCCACGAAGACATCCAGAAACCTTCCAGTGTCATCACAGATGGCCTGCAGCTGGACTGAGTGGAACAGCTTTCTGTTGAAATAACAGGCAGCATCCTCTGCAGGGGCTTCACCCGGACATGGCAACCATCTATGGCTCCTACTACTCTGTTGAAGGCTGCAGATCCAGCTAGACAGGAAAAGTGGGCACCCAAGTGAGATCCTTCGCAGTAGGATGGCGGACTACTTGGTAGAGGAGGCCAGAGATCTTTGCACTCACCCTCTACACTGCCCGGTGAATGGTTGCCCAAGGCATGTCAAACGCCCTGGTAACCGCATGGTAAGAGGTAGCGCTGGCCAGCCAGAAGAGAAACACCAAGCTCTCGATCTCTGGGCCCCAACCATGGTCACATTCAGTGCCCAGCACAGCCATTAGGGCGTTGAAGGACTGCCTTGACAGGCGGAAGTCAACCCGTAGGTCACTGTGGCTATCAAAGTACCGAGCCAGCAGTGGCACTGAGGCATTATGTGGCAGTACTGCCGGGCGCTAGGACACTGCTGTGGAGTAGAGAGGGGGGCAAGAGAGAAATGTTTAAATAAAATGTTTCAATAACAAGTTTGCTGCATCCTTGTATTTTATCCTCTTCCTTAATACATTGCATTTTTTTAACTATGATTTCTAAGTATAACTGAGTTCCTTTTGCCAAATGTGCACTGTAACTGTGTAAACACCAATGAAAACAGATGTATTTGATGTAAAGTACATTAAATGACGATATCTTTATATATTTAAAAGCTGTTTTACTACTGTTTTGAATTGCACTTCATACTAATAGGTATGGGGAGACATGCAAACACACATGAACGTGTGCTGATGGTGCTTTCTGTTATCAACTGAGGTGCATTAATACAGTGTAGGCCACAAGACTGGATTTTTGCATTTATTTATACAACTTCTTGCAAAGAACTTAGTCGGGCGGACTTCACTGCAAAGTTAAGACAATTAAGCGGCGCTGCCATCAGGCAACATGTAGGAGGGTCATGTACATGAAAAAATAGGCATACGTACCAACTCATGTTCAGCTAATAGGAGGAGTGCAGTATTGGTGAGTGTGTGTGAATTGTAGCCTCAGTTTACTGTTCTTAGCTGACAGGAGGCACCCGGTCTGGTCTTCAGCTGCTGTAGCCCATCTGCTTCAAGGTTGGACGTGTTGTGTGTTCTGCAGACCTTGGTTGGAACCAGTGCTTATTGGATTACCTGTTGCCTTTCTATCATCTCCAACCAGTCTGCCCATTCTCCTCTGACATCAACAAGACATTCTGGTCCAGACAACTGCTGCTCACTGATATTTTCTCTTTTTTAGAACCAAGTCATGTTCAAAGTCACTTAAATCCCCCTTCTTCTTCATTCTGATGCTCAGTTTGAACTTCATCAAATCATCTTAACCATGTCAATGTGCTTGCTTGCTGCCATGTGACTGGCAATTGTTTATAATTGGTTGACTAGACATTTATGTTTACAGGCTATTGATAATTTGGAACATGAAATTGTACCTAATAAATAGACAGTAAATGTTTATGGTTGTTGTGGTCCATGTCCCTGCTTTTGTGTGTGGCTGTGGTGTGCGTGCCTCTGTTTTCCTGGCAACCCGGATCTTCACCTGCACCTTGTTAGTATTTATACCTGCTAGCCCTCCCAGGCATCTGCAGTTTGTTGGTTGGCCCTGTGTCAACAGCATTTGGCCATTTCTGAATTAAGTTTGTCAGCTATTTCCCTCAGCTTTATCTAATCATCATTTGTTCCTCTCAGACCCAGACTTGTCTCCTGCTGCCTGCCTTTCACACCACTTTCATTCTTCTGCTCATCTCCGGCCCATTTCCCCACCAGTGGATTATAATAAATCTTTTTCACTTATACTCAGCTCTGTGTTTGTGCTTGGATCCTGGTATCACCCTAAACACACATCTGGGGTTAAAAATTTTTATACAGTACTTTTGTGATATTGTTTACCACTCAGTGTTTTTGCGTTTCAAGACATTCAAGCCATTTGGACACATTCATAGAGCATATATTTGTCTGTACAATGAAGGATTTATTACAGCCTGTGCAGCTCTTTCCTCTCATTGACATGGATTTAACACAATAAAAGCCAGTGGAGTTCACTGTCTTTCACAGGAGCACTTTAACATGTGAATCAGGAAAGCCAGAGATCAAACCACCAGCCTTCATATAGCAAATCGTCCTTTTACCTGCTGAGCCACAGACTTTCCAGACACAACACTTTTTGCTTTTCAGTCTAAACCTCAGTCATTCTTTGAACAATTCTTTGGCCCATTTCCACTGTTAACAAACCCTTAATTCTTGAGCACTTTGGGTTTCACCACAGGCACGTGTGCTTTTTAACAGCAGTGACTTATTCGTTCAGCCTGCAAGCCGAGAACACTATCTCTGCTTTGGTTCTGGTCTCTAAAAACATTTAGTTCCTTGCACTGACTCTGAAATATGACACATCATGTACAACCTTGTGACGACATTGATGTTCTGGGAAAGCTGCCAGTAGTTGCATTTATTTTCAGCCCCTTGTATTATTTCATGACCTGACTGTAACTTTCTCTGTTTTTTGCTCTTCGTTTCAAGCAGAAGCTTCTGAATTCATTTACAGAGAAGCTAAATTTATGAATAGATTGTCTGCCAGTCCTCCAACCTGAATGACCGTAGGAGTTGTTTTTTCCCCCTAATGGATGAGACCAAATGAAGCAATTCCCCATGCAGACTCTCTGGCTATATATTCCTGCTCACACATAGCATTTAGGTAACACTCAGTTCATACCTGCAACTGGGATGTATTAACATATTGCCACTGGTGAGCGCAATCACTTTTTTTTTTTAGGAAATGAGGGAAAGAGTCCACTATGTCAGTTATCTTGGCTGTGGAAAGCAATTTAATTAAAGTAAGGGAGGGTTGGAGTTGATTTTAATGCAGTTTATGTCATGTAGCCGTGAATGAGACGTGAGACGTTGTTGCCACGGGTAACTGCTGAACAAGTTCAGAGTATGAGAACGGAACAGGCGGTGCCTTCAGCATCACGGGTAAGCTTTATTTCCCTTTCTTTATATAATTGTTTTAAAAGTAACCTTGCAAAAAGCAGACTTTAAAGTTAATCCTAAACTTCATCCAGAAGCATTAGACGAAACGTTTCGGTCTGCAGCTGCAGAGGAAAACCACAACCTTGTTATGCGGTGAGAACCAGGACCCAAATGTGGACACAGATCTAGAAATAAGTGAAGGTTTATTGGGCTCCACAGCTGAATGAATCTCAGGATGAGGAGGGTTGACAGACAGGCAGGTGAGTAGACTGGTCTGGATCTCTGATCGGGCAGACACAAAAGGCAAGTTAGGCAGGCAAAAAGACAAAAATGGGCAAAATATCTAAGGCCAAGAGCTGTTACCACTGGGTAATCAATCTGGCGATGACAGGAAGGCTGAGCTGATCTTATATACATGCTGCTTGATTGCAGTATGAGGTGCAGATCCAGTTGTCAAGGAAACAGGCACGCCAACCATTGCCACACACCAGAGCAGGAACCACAACAAACCCGAGGGTCCTTCAAGAGCCTTCTAATCACCATCAGCAGATAATTTGTATGATTTTGAGCTTGGTTATTTACAATTTAATTTGTGTGTTTCTTTCAGGTGCAATCTCTCCAAAGCTGAAGAGGTAGTGTCCCAGAAGAGGAGCAGACTGAACCTAACATTATTGAATAAATACTTCAAAAAATATTTTTTTGACACATTACAAAGTTGCCAAAGCATTTTTCTCCCAATACATTTTAATTTAACTGTATAAAATCACTAACATAATCACTATCTCCGTTGCACAAGCACCCCTTCTCTCATACGTTTGCTTTCCCGCTGTGAGTAGTTTATACTGTCATTAAAGATTGGCCTACTTTAAACTGCACTATAGCTCTGTTACCTAAACTGTTATCTAATAACCCCTCCTTATCATTTATATGAAGGACAGAAAATAAATATTCATGCATGGTAGAATATATATCCTTTATTGAACACTTATTAAAAGATGAGACAGGGATAACAGACGTGCAGTGAGAAAGCTATGTCAACGCTGCCCTTCTGAGGCATCAGACCAGTGTTGCCAGATGAGATCAACAGTTTCAAGCCCAATTACAGCTTAAAACCTGAGAAAAAAAAGAAAAGTTATCAGACAACTGCGTAAACCCATAAAATAATTACACAGCCATAGAAAACACTCATACGTATCCACAGCTTTATATCTACATCAAATGACTACAGATAAATGGTAAATAAATATATCACAACCAAGAAAGAGCTCTGTAAATAATCCAGGTAGGCTACACATATCGTGACCACTATACCTTCAACAGATAAAAGTAATAAAGGGCCGTCTGCAAAGTTGGATATTGGGAAATGCATATGTAGGTGTATGTTTATGGGTACATGCATATGCAGGTATGTAAGTGGGTAAAAAAAAAAAGAAATAAAGACTTCATTTCAAATATGACTTCATATATGTAATTTGTCTCCGAGTGTATGTGGATATGCATATGCGTATGTATGTATACACATGTTTATGTAATCAGATGTGTACATGAGTATGTATGTGTACATGTCTATTTTTTTCACATTTATTTTTTTCTAAAAAATTGTTTTCTTTTTGAAAACTAACAAGGGATTAATGCAAGAACTGTAAAGAAGATTAAATTATGATTGTAAAGGGGGGAGGAGTAAATAAGTTTTTTGATATTTTCTTTTGAATAAATCAAAATTATCAATCACTAAAACACTGTTAGCGACGCTAGCAGCTCTTCCGACACGGTGCTAAAAGACTTGGCTGAACAGCAGCTTAATGATCATAGATACCATACATGAAAAAATATTTTAAATTAACGAGCAATGCCTTAGAAAAAGCAGGCAACAATTATCAGTCACAGTGTAAATATGATCATGTTAGAAAATAAATCGGCTTACATATAGCAGAATCAGCTTCAGTCTTTCCATTAACTTTTAACCACATTGAGAACTTCAGGAACTATTTACAGTCAGTGGAAGCCAAGTCAGTTGGCTAAAACATAGTTGAATCAAATCTCCCCAACAGCTGCTGGGGAGGTTTGAATGTAGCGGACGTTAGTCCGTTTCTGCTCAGGCCAGAGTGCAAATCCATAAGGCTGGAAAGAAGTTTAAGTCCCATGCGATTTCTAGTTTCATCTTCTAACAGCGTCACCTAGGAAAACGCTCTCTCGACATGGGCATTTGATATTGGCAGAGTGCGCAATCTGATGACACCCAGTGCTAAATCTTTGAAACACTGGTTTCCTCCAGCATCTTGAAATGCCTCAACTTCTAACCAAAAGAAGTTGGTTAGAAGTTATCAATGGCCTGATCACTCGAGAAGCTGGCTGATGCAGCGTTTCTCCACTGGCTATCTAAGGTGTCCGCTGAACAAGAGAAAAACTCAGCGGGCAAGTCTTTTACTCCTGGCCTATTTATTGTAGACATCACCACCTTTGGACAGAAAAGCTCCAGTTTGCAGAGCATTTCCATGGATGCAGGAAGAGGCATTTGATACTGCACCAGCACCTCTTTAACAAAATCAAAACAGTGCGCTGAAATTCTCTCTTAAAACTCCGGCGCTAATGTACTGGCTTATTGCTTATGGCTTTTTAGGATTGAGGAACCGAGGTCCTGGTGTGAGAGGTAGAGGAGTCACTGTTCATTTCATTCAAAAGCCTGGCTGCTTTTAATACAAACTATCTTCCTGATTTTAAAATTCTTTAGATAGAGTCTGAGATTACCAACCAACGGGTTGAGCTGGGTGAAATGAATTTTAAAGGACAGCCACCGTCATTAATAGCCCTGTAGACACAAAACACCAAAACAGGGAAATGCTGGTCAGACATGTGTGACTCTCTCGGTCGGCTCGTGGGCAGCACACTATAACAACGAGAGCCTCTTTAGCATGAGCAAAGTAGCTAGCTAAGAAAATTAGTAAGGCATTTGCTTAACATTTGAAGCACATGTCACAGAACTCTTCACATTGCTTATCCGTAGTAATTTAACAGTATCCCTTGACCCCGTAGTTCACACAATACACATTAATCTGTCCCAAATGTAACATAGCGAGTAAGACTGCACTGACCAACCTACCTCGAGCATGTTCATCTTAGCACTGGCAACATTCTGCCACTTCCAGTGGTATTTACTGAAAAGTGTTACGACCCCAGATTTGCCCAGGGGGAAAAGGGGTGGCAACACAAACGGTTAGAGTCAAACATGCACAATAAAATTTTTATTTACAATAAGCGCAAATATAACCAAAAACCATTAATAGAACACAAAAAGCAAGCAATATCATTTATCTACAACAAACACCAAAACCAAACAATAAACCGACTCAAAGCGTCCTGAGACAGAAGAAGTATAACGCCCACAATGGCTGATATCAATAACAGAAGAAATCACAAAAGCAAACAAAGGACTAGCAGGTCACCAGCAAAGAACCAATTATTCCAACACAGTACGTAATGTGACCAGTTAACCATTTACTGACAGCAATCCCAAATCCTCTGTGGCAAGCGGCGCTGCAAACACGCTCATCCCACAATGGCACACTGTGCACTGATCTGACACAGCTGCCCAGAATGAAGATGATCAGGAGTATTTAAGGTGGAGGAGACTTCCTGATTGGCTGGCCATAGCGAAGTCAGAGCAGTTGGCGGCCAATCCTGAAGATGGAGGGTGGCTCCCAGGTGCAGGGACAGCAGCAAATCACCTACAAGCACTCACACAGTTCTATTTACATGGCAGGCCACACAGCTGAGAAGCCCAGGGCAGTTACAACCAGTGACAAGAAAGGGCGCCCGGGAGTCAATATAACCCATGACTGGTATTCTTCAGTATCCCCAGTGACAAGTGGAATAATACCTTTTAAACTCTGTTACACCTACATGGCATGGACTACAACACTGACAATAACAAACAGAACACTAACAGTGACAACAAATACACTGAAGTATTAACAAGACAATTGAATGAGCTAATCAGACCAAGGTGAACCAATAAGCAGAAACCAAAAAGCAACACAGAACTAAACATGACTCTAAACACCAAAAACCAAGAACATGAAGACGTAAATGGTCCATATTTTATATAGCGCTTTTACTGTACCTGGAATGATACCTAAAGCACTTTACAGTATACATCACATTCACCCATTCATGCACTGATGGCAGAAGCTGCCATGCAAGGCGCTCAACCACGACCCATCAGGAGCAATTAGGGATTTGGTGTCTTGCCCAAGGACACCTCGACATGAACTCAACTTGGCCATTGATCGAACCGGCAACCCTCAGGTTACAAGACGACTGCCCTACCTTGCTGAGCCACGTCGACCCAAGTAAACCATGAATATAACAAAAACCAAGACCATGAAACAACACAACAGTAAACCAAGGAAAATAAACCAGGAATCACGACCGTTTAGTGACCACATGGATGTCTGAGGTTTGGAAGCTATTGTTTATAGTAATTTCATTAATTAAATAATGGTATATCTGCCCATCCACATAAAATATGACCATCCATCCATCCATCGATTCCAGTAATTTTAACTTGAAATTAGCCGCCTCAATTGTATATATTGAAAGATGTTAAGCAACCTAGCTGTCCTTCTGCCATCATGTTTATTCTGTCTTTCAATCATGTCGCTTTGAGCTCAACAGCACAAGATAAATCAGGACACATCTGACTTGCTGTACCACCCACCTCTACAGACCATAGTTATATCTTAGCTTGACTACAGCTGTGCTCTTCTGGCAGGCCTAGCAGTGAAAACTCTAAAAATGCTTAAAAACACAGCACTGCAGCTGGTGTTTGATCATGCAAAAAGGACATGCAACTCCATTACTTCACTATACTAGCCATAGTCACAACCTGTTCATAGACATAGATATAGACATTGCACAGAAATGTATTCTTTCATATCATTTCATACTTGCAC
>JBAMHW010000024.1:21828658-21845705 GCA_037177495.1 Rhadinocentrus ornatus | reverse complement strand
TGAGATGCAACCTGTATTTCGCTGCCTTGTACCTGTGACATGCGCAATGACAATAAAGTTGAATCTGAATCTGAATATATACCCTTCTTCAGCCATCCATTTCTGTAAAGAATGTCCTCAACAGGAACAAAATAGTCTCAATCCAAGCTATTCTCATTTGTTGGTACTATTAAGTAAAACAAGCAACCAACAGCTATCAAAACCGGGACATCACCTCTCTTGTCACCTCTAAAGGCACATTCACACCAGGATAGTCTGGGGTCTAGATTGGGCAAGGAATGCCAAATAATTTCACACCTTTGTTTGGTCTGGCTTGCTTTCACACTGCACTTCACTGAAACCGCCTAAACAATGTCCTGCAGTTACAACTGCTAACTAGGCAAGGCAAGGCAAGGATAGACAAGTTTATTTGTATAGCACAATTCAACTACAGGGTGATTCAAGGTGCTTTACAGAAACATTGAAACACAGGAAAACAAAACAATTTTTTTTTTAAATATTTAAAATTAAAAACCAAAGAGAAACATTAGATAAAAACAGTGTAAAAACATGATCAAGTTTGAAAAATTCAGGCTTAACTAGGGGAGATATTACCTGAAATGACCACTGACCATGAAAAAAGCAGAAAATATGTCTCATTGATTTAGCAGGGCCAAAAACCATAATAAAATTATGCAGTCTCAGGGTTTCTGTTTTTTTACTTTGGAGTTCAAACCCTAATGTAATTTTTACTAGAATCTGCCCAGGATGATTAGCAGGATAAGCAGTGGCTTATCCAGCATGTTGCACTATAACATGCTCTATGCCACCTCGTCTCTTTGGTTCAATGGATAGTCTGTTTGCTGTCACGCTGCAAGCCAACCACATTGGGGTTTACCTGCAAGTGAATCGAAACCCCCAGAGTTTGCTTCTTCGGGCTGCACTACAGTGCATATGCATTCATAGTACTCAAAACAAACCATATTCTGCATGAAAGCAGACCAGAGTTTGTTTCAAGTGGATCAAAGAGCACCATTATGAATGCAGCCTCAAACATCTATATACCACTCATTTGTACTTTTTCATTTACATTTGTACCAATTTTACACTCAGGGTTTCTAAATGTACTAAAATGTAAAAAAAAAATTTCCATTGTTAGTCACTTTGAATAAGTAACTAAACTCTGAATAAGTAACTAAATGTAAAAGATGAACATGTGTGTGTCTAGGCAGGGAAAGCAGGACTAGGGTGGGGAGAGGTGCCTCGCTTCTGGTCCAAAGCCAGCTGCAAGCAGAGGAAGAAGACAATGGTGGTGGCAGTGGTGAGGACAGAGGAAGAGCGTCACAAGATCAAGGCTGTGTCGCGGGGCCGACAAGGAAACTAGATAGCTTGGGAGGGAGTTTTCACCCGGAACATCAGTTGGTCAGACCTGCGGAAGATTCCACAGGCAAGGCACAGTTTTGTCATCCTTGCAACCTATGACACACTTCCTCTCTCTCTGTGACCTCCACCTGTTTCCTCTACAATGCCCACAACACCAGCCCACCAGCATATTCTGTTGCACTCTCTTAGGGGCACAACAGATGGTGCCATGAAAAAGTTCTGAGAAAGCTAGCTGAGGTGCTGGAGAGGCATCTACAAGACAAAAAAGAAGTCACCACCAGCAGAGAGACATCCCAACTTTGTCACAGAAGTTGGGGAGCAAAAATACACCAAGCTAATAGAAACACCTCGCCCCTTTTCCCCTGACCATGAGTGGGACATGAGGTTTGACCTCGACAGGCAACTCCAGTTCCTTACAGAGATCACCACCACATCCCTCTGTCTTGACATTGCTGTCTGGTCCACCAGCCAAGCACCTCATTGAACTCACAATCCCACATGAGGAAGGGGTGGAGGGCAGTTGAAGAAAGTTGTGAAAGAACTGGCTGAGCAGGCGAAAAAAGGCAGCTTTTGGCTTTGGCTGAGCAGGAAAGACAGGTGCTGGGGAAAGAACTAACCCTAATGACAGTTGCAGGGGGTATCAGTGACTCTGCCCCGCGACCAGGAGACGTTCCAGAATTAAAGTGGTTAAACACTGAAGAATGGTGGTTCCTGGCTGAGAACCCTGCAGCTGATGACCTTGGACACTGGTAACCCCATGGGCACCGGAGGTGGTGCGACAGGCAGAGATGGCCAGCAGGTTTTCAACCTACCTGTACAATAACTGAGGATCAGAAAGACTGGGTCTGCATATTAAAGTCCATATATCATCACATTGTTGCATACCAGACTTTGTCAGTCTGATTCCACAAAGACTTTGTGGGAAATTCTGTCCTCTAAGAGGGCCCATTGTTAGTAGTTTTTAGCTTTAGCTCACCCATCAGGAAATCTGTATTATTCTCCAAACCATCAGTGCTATGACCACAGACTCATGCAGGTCAGACAATGACTGAAAACTTAATTTGATGTAGCTTTCAGACAATGACTGAAAACTTAATTTGATGTAGCTTTCAAGCAGTCTTTAAGTAATTAATGCAGTTAGGTATCAAAGTCTCCTTGAGGAGTTCACTTTCAGCTCCATTCTTTATTTTTTCTCCTAATAATGGTCACATCTAAGTTCCAACATTTCCTTTTTCCTTCTTAAACAGCAAAGAATGAGTGTTACTCTTTACTTCCTCACCAGATCTAAGGAGACAGTCCTTTGATGTGGATGTGGGCCCATTAGTTCACACAAGAATGTGACCATTTGAAGCTCAGACCACCTCCATATGTGTTCTTGCCAATTTAAACTCTTGCATGTTTTTATACCTGGACTATCTATTTTGAACGGGACACGAAAATGGCCATGAGAATATGCTATATCAAACCAAGTTAAGTTATTACAGGTTCATGACTAATACATCTTTCTAAAAGGCACTAAACTAAAGCATATTAGAAACTTAGAGGAATGAAGACCTGGCAGGAAAGACTGGGGGGTGAAAAATATAAATACACCGAAGCACATTTGTAGGAGTATTTTAAGGACACTGTCATCATCAAAGGTCAGTGTCTAGGTGTGTCGGTCAAAAAAGGGTGCTATAGCTGTCACATTACCATACCGTCCTCTGACAATCTGCCGAACAGGACCTCAGTTTGATGCCTCAGGGTAAGAGATAGACTGAGGTGAAAAGCTGAGCTGTGCACCATATCGTCATGGATAAGTGGATGTTCTGGGGACTGGCACAAGTTTAAAGCATTTGTGGCCGCAATGTGTGTAGAGGATCAACACTGCATACATAAATTATATTTATAGTAATTGGGATCTGCAGAAACGCGGGGAAATGGGTTGGAGCTGGTAGTTAATGGGGGTAGAAAAAAGGTTGGAAATGCGAGGCAACAGAACTCATCTCCTAAAACCACCAAGCTGATGAGACGGAAGGCTTTTGGCTGGCTGTACACTTCAGGAGGAGATTATCCCTCATCCTTCCCAGATGATTACCAATTGTACTTCAGCAGGTCTCCACAGAGAGTGTACTCTCTCTGCAGCCATTAACATTTCTGGCATCCAGTCACTAAGAGATTTCCGTGATTAACCTAAATTTCACAAACCTCCCAGTTGATGCAATGTTAATTTTTTTCAGTTATTCTCTTAAAGAAAAGAAAAATATTATAATAACTCCTAATATTAAATGTATTTAGCATTTTTGGCTTTTTTTTTTCCTAAGATTCACAAGTTGTTAATTTTTCATTAGACTGAGTTGAAATTTCCGCCGTCAGCCATTAAAACCATACGGATGGTTTGTAATTCAACATTTGTTGCTGATTTTGTTATAGTTGCAAAAACAACAGGAAATGGTGATGCATAAACAGGAAGAGGTATGTGCTGTATGCTTTAGAAACCGGACTCATACCAATTACTCACAGTCACAGGAAACAAGATAATATACAGAAAGAAAAAGGGCTCCCTGGGGAACTTAAGAGGTATGTATGGTAAGATTCACCAAAGAAACGAGGTCTCTGTTTTAAGTTCCTCTTCCCCTGCAGGATGATATTGCACACTCTGATTTTTGTTAACAGTTTCAAAACTTAATATGAAAGAAAAAAAAAGGGCTTGTTCTCAAAAGTTAAGACATGTGATGCTAGACTAATTATGGTACTAGCAGTTAGCATTTTAGTCATGATCAACCTTTCGACTGTTTGACTCACCAAATAACACCAATACAGACTTAAATCAGGCAGCTGAAGTCTGCAGTACAGCTAACAGGTGAAAATTGACTGTTAGACTCGATATATATCTCTCTTATGGAAGAATAAAGTAAGCATGCTGGCTAATGGATACTACTGCTCCCGAAGTCTTTATAGTCTGATCTATTCCAGGTCCTTGTGGTCAGCAGGTGACAGCGCATCCCACTTATGAGCATATTGAGGCACTTTGGGTTGTCCTGGATGAGCAGCTTCGCCTGCACAGTCGTGGAGAGGAAGGTTCTGGAGATCAGATAAAACCAAATGCATCTAAACCCCTCTACCAAATACTGTTGTCTGGTGGCCAGCCAGCGCCAGCCAGCTTCATAAATCTGGTCCACGCTGACAGTAAGTTTTTCCTGCTGCAGCAGATGTATGAGCTGGGTGACCTGCTGCAGAAACTCTTTCATCTGGGGTGTAGAGGCACAGGGCAAAAGGCTCTGCTTTGACCTTCAACTGGACAGTACACAAACTCTGCGAGGGCTGAAACACCCAGGCACTTTGTTACATCAATATGTCCAGCACAAATCATCTTTACCGGATCAATCAGGTATTGTTTGACTGCATGCAGCAACGACTGGACGTTACGCTTATTCACCAGAATCTTGTTGTGTAAATTAAGTCAATCAACAGCTCAATGATCTCAGGCTCAGCTCCGTTCAGCTCCACCTCACGAGACACAAACGCCATAATTTCAGTGGTAAACATGAGATGGAAGAATTCGCTAGCAGCAGCTAGCACCATTCTATGGGCAGAAAAGTGCCTCCCTTGAGCCACCAGGGTCAC
The DNA here is from genome assembly GCA_037177495.1 of Rhadinocentrus ornatus. NCBI lineage: Eukaryota > Metazoa > Chordata > Actinopteri > Atheriniformes > Melanotaeniidae > Rhadinocentrus > Rhadinocentrus ornatus. The sequence continues at coordinate 21,840,737 of JBAMHW010000024.1, read as the reverse complement.
ATCACAGAATGCACCCTGTTTTCTCAGATTATTCATGATGCCCACCATGCTGGACCGCTGGCTGAAATCAGCACTGGTGCAACAGTTAATCTCCTGCTTCTCAAAGCCTGGTCCAATCTTTTCAGAGGCCATCCCGGTTACGTTAGACTGATTATCTGGTCACATAAACACACCTTCAGTAACTACCAGCTAAATGCAATCCGGCGTGACTGAAGACAAAATCCAAGTCAACCCTGCAGAAATTTGGATTCTGTTTTTTGTCTTTGAGCTCCATGTAAGGTTAGTGAAGTGGTCCAAATTGGCATTTAAAAAACATGAAGGATGTTTGTCTCGCCAAATTGAGAAACTGATGGACACCAACCCAATGACTGGCGGTACAAAGAACAAGTGATACATACCAGCTACTGGGTCAAAAAGCATACCCAAATGCAAATTTAAAAGCTTGCACTTAAGGGAATAACCAGCTGAAGCAGCACAAGCTTTGTTACAGTGGCTTTGCCTGGCCTGGGCATTCTTGGCTCCAGCCCTAAACATTTCACATCAAGCCCAAATGTTTTTTTCACCCCAGAAGGAATAAGTTTAAATTAACTGAGCCGCCTTATAACATTAAAGAAGATGGTAGTTATGTAATTTCCTGGCTTCTGTGAATGCAACACAGGTACAACAATATGACCAATCACAGAGGATTTTTATGGAAGTGGGGAATTTTCAAGTCCCGGCTGTTATTCCTAATCTGAACTCTGGTGTTATTTCGAGCGGTCATCATCAGCGGTAAAAAAGGGACATCAGACGTTTTCTTATTTAAAGAAGAGAGAAAACTCTTCAGTTGTGGTGGCTGCCAATGGGCAGCAAGACTCTGGACCAACACACAAAATAGGTAAACGGAGAATTTAAACCCTGTATGTCTTAAAAATTAAATGAACATTGGGCAGATCATTCGTGACAATACTTGATACTTTGAAGGTTAAGCCAGCTACACTAAACTGTTAGCCTTGCCCTTTTCTGTTATACACATTTGCATTAAATCCAGTGGTGATGTCTACGTGATTCGCTGGTATGCCTGCTGGAAAAGGTCCCGAATTTCCCGAAAACACCAAGAAGAAGGTGCTGCTGTGAGTGTGTGCATGCACACGTGTATGCATTTGTGTGGAAGTTGATGAAAACGGCTTTCCCATTTGTGTTGGATGTTTGGTTTCTAGATGCTGTTTAAGTTGAAATACAGATACAAAAAGAACAGCTTTATTGTAATGTTATTTACTGATGTTTCTGCTTACCTCCAGGCAGGACTCGAATGGGGCTTTCGTGGGAGTCTTATTTTCACACATGCACTGCAACTTCACGCGTCACATGCATGCGCATTTATATTAGTGTACGTAGCTTACTAAAGTAGTAGTAGTAAAGATGGAAAACAGCAAGTGAAAGGAAAGAAGGGAAATAATAAAGGAAAACAAGTGATGAAGTCTGTAGGGAAAGAGGGAAGAGAAAGGTCAGATGATAGAAAGGTAGTAAATACTTCAGCATGATCTTTATTCTGAAAATTGCAAGTGACTGAAAACAGTTAACGTTTATCCTTTTTTTTTCTTCGCAGAACATGTGCACTAAAGAGCAAGTTGTGGAGATAAACAGATATCTGGAAAAGTAAAAGGTTTAACACTTTTACTAGATAGCGTTTTTCTGTTTGTCTGAGTAAAAGAAAGAAAACCTAAAAATTATTTTTCTAAATATTTTGTTAAATATTTTATAATGTTGTCATGAAGGGCACATTTAACTGTTTTTTGGGCAGCAGAAGGTGGAAGGAAAAAGAGCAGCTGACACAGAGGTACACCACTTGGCACAGAACTAACTTTTGTGCTTGTCAGGGAAAGACAAACGGTGGAAAAATTTAATATTGATTTTAGAGATCTTGTTTACATTGCCACGTGTAAGTCTGAAAACAAATACATATTGAACCATATATTGCAGTATTTGGCTTTAAATGGTGACACAATGCTGAAGAAAGCTTAAATAAAACTACTTTTTTACTGCGTTGGTTCACCGAGATTCCTCCACGAGGGTATGGGCTCAGCCCCCAATGTTCTCAGATCCCCAAAACGCCCCTGCTCTGTTACTTCCAAGTCTTGGACCGCTTTGTTCAGCTGTTGAGGAAGACTTGATATGGTCAGGTTCCACCTGTATGCAGGGGTGCCTTGCAGGCCAAACAATAGACTAATTACCACCAACACTGTGGAGCCAAAGCTAACTAGCTACTGAATAATGACAACAGAGGTTATTCCCAGCAAAAAAAGTTTGGCCCAAATGTGGACCTTAACACAGCCATAAATGCCTAAAGTGGCCCAGATAAGACCCAAAAATGGATACTATCAGGGTGTAGGACATATATTCTACTTTATAAGTAATCAGACATTACCTGGTTTTGTAAGGTAATATTGACAGTGAATATGAATTAGATTAAAATTTAGTTTTCAGAATGTAAATAGTTAGCATAAGAGGAATAAATATTTCTATATTGATCCGCACATCACTAATAATTAGTCTTCTCAAATAACAATATAGCTCAAAAGAATTTATTTGATTAATTGTATTACTTACACAGCAGAGAAACATTAAGGTCCAAAACACTGTGGCCTCAATAGTAGATATGGCTCTGCTTCTTGTTTGATAGATATTTGGTGCAGTTTTCAGAGTAATCAATGGGATTAGGGTGAGAGGCTTTTACAAAAGCTAGAAGTTTAGTCAGAAGTTTTCCCAAGAATGTTTTAAAGAATTTTTTTTTTTATCTGAACTGGAAAGGTTCAGTGAGCTTGAATGGTAAGATGCATAATCTCTATTTAAAACATATTCTACCCAAGGTCCTTGCTGTAGTTTTCCCTCATGCAGCCGAGTCCTAAAATGTTTGAGATTTTCAAGAGTGGCAATATTTGTTCTCAACCACTTTTCCCGTCTAAATCTAAAATCTCTGGAACATAGTCAGGTGAAACAATGTGCAATCACAGTAGTGAACATCCAGATAATTATTAGCTAATGTTGGTGTGCATGCATGTAAGAGTTGCCACTTAATTTTCTGTTCCACTGACCCACCTGCCTTCTCCCCCTTACTCAGCCCAACAGAATGGTCATTAAAGAGCCTCACCTGCTGTCTTTTTAAGGTGCTGCAAAGCAAAGGCAGTGATTTCCACCACACACAGCTGTGAAAGCACTTCTCTAGCAGAAAATCACATGCTGTGAAATCTTTGTATGGACAGCAACTGCAGAAAAAATGTTTGAATTGTATGTGAAAATCTCCAGTGGTCATGTGTAAAAATGGATTAGGTATTACTATAATAGGGCCAAATATGAAGACAAAGGAATACAAATGTGTCTGAACAGGATTAATTCTCTGCAGTGATCTGTCGCAGAAAAGCCATTTTTACAATCTGAGATGTATTTACTTCCTTTTGAAATGAAGCTGGGTTAATTGTATTTCTGCCTGCAACCATTTTAACCACATGTTTTTTTTCAACCACCAACCCATCCATCAAAAGACATTATTAGTGCTTCAGTGTGACAGCTGAGTCACAAGCAGACTTAGCAAGGTTAAGGCCAGCATGCACCCACATTCTCTACTCTCTACATTACAGGTAGTGCAGTTTTATGGGTACAACTCCCACATTTGTTAAATTAGTGGGAGTACAATGGAGATAAAGGGGTGTTTGTGGCAAAAGAAAGTGGGATTCCTCTTTTGTTGAAATAGGTCACATCAGTCCTCCTAAATGGTCCCTAAAGTCAGGTAACAAGCACCAGACTGGGACTGGGTTTTGTCCTGGTATGAGATCAGTCAAACTTTGATGAGTCACAGTAGGAATTTGGTTCAGACTAGTTGTACTTGAACAATAATCTCTCCAAAAAAAACAAAAAAAAAAACCCCACCAGATCAAAGAGCTTTTGTGTTAAACATCTCAGTTGGTTGCTGGTTCCACAGTTAATGGGCAAATGTAAATGAGCAAGTTTTCAAGTTGCCAAATTGTGACAGCCCAATAAATGGGTTGGTGCATTGGTAAAAGTGGGATATATCGTAGCACTGGCGGGATTGTGCCACTGGCAATATACAAGACTAAAGGATCCTCGTCTGGCACCAGATACCATGGGCATTTTAAACAGCCTCGCAAAGTCATTAACATGGATGCTGAAAGCGGGTTTGGGGTCATCTGAAGTACCAAATCAGTGTAAGGCTGAGGTTGGCGCATTTTGGCAAATGACTGATTTCCTGTCACCTTTTTAATAGGCATACTAAACCCCTGAATTGCTCACTTGCTTCTTGTTCACTGCCACACATCTCACTTTAGAGCTCTCTGGCCACTTGCTAGTTGCTAAACCACAGGGGTGTTGATAAGAGCCCAGCAAGGGAAGTAATTATGGTCCTACCCACTCTCTGCAGTGCTGAGCATAATGCCTCCTGATGAGGAGGAACAAAACCTCAGAAGAAGTTAAATCAAATCAATACAAGTGACAAAACGCATTTATAAGATAAAATTCCCTCAATAGTTATCAATGCCTTGCATTTTGATCCTGTGTCACCACATGTTAAACAATGCGGTGGCACAATTCTGTTGGCGGATCTGTTTAAAAAATCATTTATCTTGTCAGTTTTCAGATGGATAGCATCAGATTGTTTTCAGGCATCACAGCCCTGAAAGGGGTTTCTGGGGAAACGAATAAAAGCATAAATGTTTTAATCAGATTTGAAGACATCTGCTATGATTTTTACCCAGCAAGCATCCTTGTATTAATTTACCAAAATCTATTAATACACCAATGTGAACAGAGCGAGTAATACTTTAGAGAATGAACAGCAAGTACTCGTGCATGAAACTAAGCTGCACATAAATTTAATCAAAATTTTGATTGACGCGTGACTATTATTTTCATTACTATTATTAGTTCACTGTTTCCTAACATGCTTTTTAACTTAGCTAAGACTTTTTAAAATGTTTTTTTTTTTCCTTCTGTGTCCTAAGTTGTGTATCACACCGAATCCACTGAAACAATTTGTCAGCCTGTTTAATTTATGTCTTTTGTCTTCTGGCTTATTGATGGCTGTTGTGTTGTACACAGGTTTCCAATAGTGAAGCCTTTTAGGAGTCTTCTGGGATTTCTTCAACTAACCTTCAATGATGGCTCTTCAGTTCCTTTGCCTCACAGTAAAGGCAATTAGAAAAAATTGAAACTGGTTATCCCCCCCAGCTTTTCATGAAAAGAACAGACAATATCTTTCAGCAGCTTTTCATTGTGAAGTGTGATTGGCTGAGAATCCCAGCTCAGCTTGGTGGCTCTGTGGGTGCTTAGTGGGCAGTACTTAGTGTAATGGAGGTTGTAGTTCTTCCGACCTTTATGTTCATTGGAATGCAATGCTTTCTTGTAAGATCAATGGCTTTGTGTCAAGTCAAGCTGACCATAAATTAAGCTTTTGGGTCAGGCTTTGGGTTCAGTAGAATCTTGCAAGGAGGCTGTAGACACGTCCAGCCAAAGAGCATTTAAAGATATGATTTCAAGCTTGTGTTCAAACACTGATACAGATCAATCATCACGTTACACAATTTCAGACTGTAGTTATCAAATGTTGACAAGCTGTCAAACTTCTGTTTTTCTTTAGAGAATTATTCAAGTTGCAGAAAAAGCCTGAATTACCTTTCATCATCACCATTTAATGTGAACTGCAACCCACCTGGAGCGTCCAGGTACAAGGTAACAAGTGATAGATGCACAAAATGCCAACAAATACAAGAAGTTGAGTTTGGTGTGGTTGTAGACTATACTTTACAAGCACCTGCTGATTCTGCTGGTTTAATGTTAGCCATTTCAACTATTATACCTAACATTTGCCCAAAAGAAAATTATGCTGGAGGTTGATTGGTTCTTGTTCTGTACTCTAGAAATACAGCAATATTCCACAATCATAGACAATGTCTTTATAAAAGGAAATAAATTGGATTAAAGCATCTTTCAATCAGGATTAAATAAGAAAATAATTAGAAATAATAAATTTTTGGGTAAATCATAAATGAGTGCACTGAGTTTGGTGTAAGTTATCTAAGAGGAAAATCCTTAAGAGTACTTAACACTTTCATATCAGTCCAAACAGCCACAGAGCTATTATATTTCATTTTCTGGAGACCATATCTGTCAAACATGATGACTTGATCTTTTAATCTGTTGTATTTAGCCAACTGACAGATGACCCATGGAACAATGCTATCACCCCTCGTGAAAAGAGTTAATAGAACAGCGTGGCTCAGTGGGTAGATTGGTCATCTTGTAGTTCATGTCGAGGTGTCCCTGAGCAAGACACCGAACCCCAAATTGTTTCTGATGTGAGGTTGTGGTTGAGCGCCTTGCATGGCAGCTTCTGCCATCAGTGCGTTAATGTGTGTGTTAATGGGTGAATGTGATGCATAATGGAAAGCGCTTTATAAATACAGATCATTTACCATATAAATATGCTCATGGCTCTTTAATGTACATGTTTAGTTGATCCAAATGTTTCATTTTACAAAAATTGCTTGAGAGAATACATTATAAAATGTCACAACTTTAACATGGTCCCCTATAATGAATAGGTTCAGATTCACCACCTCGTTCATTTTAACAACACTCTTTTGTGATCCCATGGAAATGTTTGCTCAGAGGAAACTGTGTTGGGAAGGGTTGCATCTAAAAGTTGCAGGATAGTAGATCTTGAGGACTGGACTTTGTTACCCCTGATTTAATGTGTTCCCAGTTCAAGCAGATTTTTTGTTGCTGTCCAGTTTTATTATGCGAGTTTATCTCCTTTGTGTTATCTGCACCTGATTCTTGGTTTCTGAATACAACAGCTGATCCTGATTTGTTATTAGTCCCTCAGTATTCATGTTCCACATTTTCCTTTGTTTATTGCCAGTTCAATTGTTTGTCATGCTCGTGTGTTTAATTATGACATTCCCTGTTGTCTCTATTAGTGAGATAGTTGCCAGTCACTCAGTTTTCTTCAACTTTGCATTTCACAAGTTTATTTTCTTGGACTTCCTGCTTTTGCTCTGCTTTCTTTGAAATTAAATGTTCTTAAAGCTGCCTACGTTTGCCTCTGTCCTACATTTGGGCACTTTTCCATGTCTTGTATCTCATAGTACTCATCTGTGTCGTGTTCATGGTGCTTGATGAAGAAATAATTAGTGGCCTTGTTAAACACCATTGTGGCTTGACAGTGTAACTCATGCTACTTTTAGATGGCATATAAACTGCAAGCCCTCTGAGTATACCCCACACAGAGCTGATTAGTTCCTCATGAATCTTCATTTGGCCCGACTACTCATTGAAGTATTAGTCTGTTGGCTGGTTTTAAAAATGTGAAAAATAGAAAACTGATCAAAGGTTGTCTGGATTTTGGAGCTGCAGCTTTACAGAGCAGGCGACTTACTCAGACTAATCAACCAGGCACTAACAGATTTCTTTTGAGGTGGTGTTACCCTATAATAGACATATTGCACATCAGTGATGGCAGACCTCATTGATCCATAGGTTATTAGAATAACGGGCAATGAGGAGAGATCAAATGGGGTTTGGGGGAAGCAAGAAATATGCAAAAAGAGGTGGGATTAACTGACAAGACGAGGTAGATCAGATAAGACAGAGAAGTTTAGCAGCCCACAAAAAGAATGACCAATTGTTCAAAAGTGGTGGTAAAGTAAGTTCAGTAAATGTGTCTTTAGCTTCAAACCAAGGGAAGAACAAAACTTTCAAAAGTTGAAAACTTTATAAAAAAAATGTTACTTGGTTGAAGATGAGCAGGATGAGAATAAATAGAGGCAGGACATGTCTTTTAGACAGAAAACTGGACATGTCTTTTAGAAGACAAGATGGAATAAAGGAATAGCTATGATGTGTACACATTCTTAATTTTCTAAAGCCGATACGACTGCAGGACCACTAGTCTTGCTCCAGCACAATGGAAAGTTTTCATCAAGGGAATTTAGATGCAGAAACAGAGATCTGGTGTCATGATTAACAGTTTATGTTCTTTGGTACCGTTATGTTCTTGTTGTATGATCTTGGTTTACTGTCAGGGCTTTGTACATGTTCTTGGTTTTTGTTATGTTCATGTTTTAGTTTCTTGGTTTCTCGTATTTAGGGTTATGTTAGTCCTGTGTTGCTTTCTGGTTCCTGCTCATTAGTTCACCGGGTCTGATTGGTTTCAGTTCTTCTTGGCCAGTCCATTGTTTACTGCTAGTTTGAACTAGTCCATGTCAAGGTTTGTTTGTGTTAGTCCATGTCTTGGTTATTTGCCACTGGAGTCTCTTGTTATGTAGGTTTTACCTTTATTACATTTTACCAGCACCGATGTGCCTCCCGCCTCCTTCCGCCTGCCCTTGGGTCCTCACCTCCACCGCATTGTGACATTTGGTTCTCAGTTTAATTCATTTAGCATTTTGCCACTATTTCACAGAATTTTATTCTCCCACTGATATAACAGAATAAATAAAACTGTCCGCAGTAAGAAGTTTTAAGTTTATTCCAAATGGAAAGATGAAAACTAAAGCAAAAAAAAAAAGAAAAAAGAAAAGAAAAATAAGCAAGAAAATATGGATCAGACTGAAAATAAACTGGAGATGTCAAAAGGTGAGACCACGTTACCAGACCTCTTCCATCTGGGCAAGCTGTCATTTCACCGTGTTGTTTTTAAGCTTTAAACAAATTTAAAGTCAATGAACATGTACACGTGAATGAGTTTATTTCTGGTGTTTCATCCCCATTCAGCTACATTTTTCCTGTGCCAGTGACTGATGAATCAAAAAGCTGATAGAAATCTACAAATTTAGAGGCAAATCCACTGCCATTAATGAAAAAAATTATAATTCACAATTCTGTTTAGCAGACACAGAAAACCAAGTTACCTTAATAAATTTGCTTTCACAGATTAAGAAAATACATCTGAGTAAAGCAGTAAAAAGGGAAAACCTGCATTCATATGCAGATCAATTGCCTACAAGTCCAACATCTACACTAGTGGTTTATGACCTCCTAGTTTTCTGTACTTGTTCTTTTGTCTCATTTAAATGTAATAATTGTGCCAGTATTGCACCCCATAAGGTGAGAATCTTTGTGTGTAAAAGTAATGCCACAGACCGTATACACTTGTTGCTTTGTATGAAACATCAGTTCCAGATTTTAATGAGCTTTGCGGATGTGTTTCCACAGTTCCCTTCTGTTTGGTCTAATCACCTCTGATGTATTTCCTACTGACTCCCTGATGTTTATTAGTGTTGTGGCTTGGTGAAAGCTTTATTCTTCTAGTTGCTGAGCCTACAGTGACCCTGTGCACATACTCAAAAGAGAAAATACGAGTTATCATTTACATGCCAAGGTGAGTCATTAGGGACATTCAGCTTCATGCTCATCTATGGTGGTTGAGTCAGGTGCTGCTTTGCTTGGCCTGAATCTTTTCACTGCCCTGCATATGCATATTGAGGGTAACAAAGTAATTTCTATTACAAGCTCCCATGATCCTGAACCTGAAACCCTCTTAATACAAAGTGTGTCTGAGGTACCAACTACACCGCTGACTGCTCCGATGTAAAGTAAGTTGGATGTGCAAAATTAAACTGCAACCACATGCAATTCCAGTGTAACAGAAGTTGGGGAGGCATCCACTTTCCATTACAGGAGATGCTTCTGAGGTTCCAGACATGGTTTCTGCTGTGTTTCAGAAGTCTGCACATGTGCCTGTCTTTGGCAGAATTCACCGCAGCTTGCAACACATGCCCTGAACTAACACAACTTAGACACCAGATTCAGACAGGCTGGCCAAGATGCAGGAAGGCTGTGTCATCTGAACTTGTTCCATACTTCAATGTCTGAGATAAACTGGCTGTGGATGGCTCGAACAAGGTACATGGGGCTGCCGCTATGCCATAACTCTTACTGACTATTTTAGTAAGTGGCCTGAAGTAGCATTTGCTCCTCCCCTACTGTCACTACTGATGCAGTTATTCAGTTTCTGACTACTGTGTTTTGCCGTCTCAGACAATGAATGTTGATTCAACTCCCATGCCTTTGCCACTTTTCTAAAGGAAGAGAGAGTTAAAGCACCTGTACTCAAGTGCATACTATCCAAGAGCTAATTGAAGTGATTGAGAGGTTCAACAGGGTGCTTAAAGAGTGCTTACCGACTGCTGACAAAATGCACAAACCATTCTTGCCATACAACATGCTGCGGCAGGAGCTACACTGTTCGAGTTATTAGGAACAGGAAGAGGCACACAAAACTACATGTAGTCCCTGTCTCACGCAACATAAAGACACCCACACAAATGGAAGAGACAAACAAAGCAACACAGAGTAAAGAGTACACACAGGTTTGTGCAAGAGTTCCCATGTTCTAAATAAATGATACTGTGTGTGTCCAGAGACCTGACAATGTTCCAAAGTGGGATCAAACAACTATCTGCTAAGTGATGGTTGGAAATGGAATACATCCCAGCTAGTATTCTTCTCTAAAGAGACTCTGACCTGCACTGGTATGGACAAGGACATTACTTATGATGGATTTATGCACCGGGACCAGGCCCAAGATGAAGTTAGAGAATTCTCAATTGCTAACAGGTTTTATTAGATAAAGGTACACACTACATATGGGATAAAATATTGGTTGCAATACAAAGGAAAATGTTCTGATTTTGTACCTTTACTGCAAAATGTTTATACAATTATGGCAGGTGTAAGCCCAGGTTCCATTATGTTATAATAGTTTGGTACTCTTGATACGTGTAACACTGAGTGCAGTTAAAGGTCATATCACGCAAATACAAATCAGGGTCATGTTATTTTATGCTGTTTTGAAATATCAAAGCTACTTTGTTATTTGACGCTAACTTGCATTTGGATTTGGAGAGAAAGTATATGTGGTTTGGGGCATGTTCTTTTATTCCTATTTATTTCCCCCCAAATAATTCCTGTAAATTTTAAATTGGTTTTCTACACAACTTGTTTCCCAACGTTACCAACGGTTACCAACGTTAGCTGGTTGGATTCAGCTCGAGCAGAACATTTTAAATAATCAAGGTGCCATGTTTATGAATTCTGAGTTCATGGCAGAAAATGCTTTGGGTGGCTTTAAAGGCTCAGCTCTCGTACAGAAATTTTGTGTTTGCCTCCAGATTCTGTAGTTGGACTTGGGCAACAAAGATTAAGGTCTGCTCAATCCTTTAAGCCTGATTATTTTAAGCTCTTTCCACTTTAAAAATCACATACACTTTCAGCTCAGCACAGCACCACAACTGTAAGACTAAAATAAAAAGATCCTTTGGCTCTTTTGATAAAAAACTTGGGAGAGCCTTTAAAAAGAAATGTGTCTCTCTGCAGGGCACATCTAGAGTGGAAATGGTTGAGGTCACAGTAAGATTATTGGCTTGGTCAAATGTAAAGAAATCTCTTTGAGCTCATCACTCTTTTCTATATCAGAACAGACCATAACCACCCAGTAACCCTTACAAAGTGCTGAGTCTAAACATAATCAGTGAAACTTTGAATAGAGCTAAAGCAACCAGTTATGAGATAAAGAATTTTTGGATAGATGCAACATTGTTGTTGAATATTTAAATCACTAATGCCTCTTAATGTAATGTAAAATAATTTGGTAATTCTATGTTATCTGTTAGTTTTTTACATGTTGCCTTTTAAGGTGAATTTTGATTAGTGTCGTCTTTTATACTAGCAAAAAAAAATGTCAAATACACATTTTAGGTGTTTTTTTTCCCCACAATGCTTTACCTGCATGTTAACCCAAATATCTTCCAAATTCATCTAAAGTTTGGCGTTTTACATGGAGTGCGACACTGCTGTGGTTGTTTACAAACCATCATGTTTGGTATCATTAGAAAGCAAATTTTTTTCCTGAGCATTGTGATTATATCTATAACTCTATTTTTTATCTATATATCTATAGATATATATATATATATATATATATATAGAGATATATATATATAGATATATATATATATATATATAGATATAGATATATATATAGATATAGAGATATATATATAGATATAGATATAGATATATAGAT
>JBAMHW010000024.1:21806652-21821402 GCA_037177495.1 Rhadinocentrus ornatus | reverse complement strand
AGAGGACAGATAAACCAACAGAAGACAAAAAGTTGTATTCACTGCTCAATATGGAATTTGTTAAATACATGACTGAACAGAAATAGAAATGATGTAATCTGTGTTAATGTTTTACAGGGCCGTGTTTAGTAAACCCCTTTTATTTCCAAAAGTGTTTAAATAAAAAATCACAAATTTCAGAAAAAAAGGTTTGTGTTAATATTTTAGTAATTTTTTAAACAAAAAACATCACATTTGACAAAAAGCTCCTGGTGACTTGGCTGTGGCTTAAAACTCAGTGTTAAGGACTTGTACTTGACTTTGGACTTTTCCGTATTGACTCATGACTTAACTCGGGACTTGCTAGTCTTGACTTAGGACTTGACTCCAGACTTGAGTAGAAATACTTGAGACTTACTTGTGACTTGTAAAATATTGACTTAGCTCCACCTCTGCCCCCCACACACACATATCCACCACTCCCTCCCAGCCAAAAATGACCTGCGACAATTTGCACTAGTTTAAATAGAGACCTTTTTTTTTTTATGTGCAACACTTTATCTGCATTTTAATTATTTATAGTTTTTACTGATTACTTTTTAACATTGTGAATTTGTAGCTGCTATAGAGACAGAGATGCTGCCTAGCATTTCTTTTAACCTGTCTTGTCCAGCATCATAGCAGCAGAATGATAGTCTGGTTGCTGTATTGTGCAGAACAAATTTGCTTTGCCAAGGAGAGGCTTATAAGTATAAGAAGCTAAAAGGAAAGCAGAAAGAAGAAGAAAAAAGAGACAAAACACCACAGACAGTAGACAACGACCCTTCAATCCACACCAATACCAGACAACAAACTTCTACATTTGTACATAAACACACCAGAAATTTTCTTACAGCTTTTACAGAAAAACAGAGCTGCCAGTGTAGAGGAGTTTTTAAATAATGACCAAATCAAAAAGACACATCACAAACGTATCATAACATTAACCAGATACAAACTCACAGAAATAAAAAGAAGAAAAACAAAGTATGTGTATGTCCTGGATTGCAACAGCTGCTTGCTTTCTTCAAAGAACTTTTCAAATTCTAGTACATATTCTATGTATATATGTATATATATATATGTATATGTATATATATGTTTATATATATAAAAAGAGAGAAAATAAGGCAAAGTTTTGTTTCACCCATCAACTTCCTTTCAGCTTTCCTCTTCCATCATATTTTGAGATTGAAACAGATCACTCTCCATGTGCCTCTGCTTATTGAAAACCAATGAAAATGAAGAATTGACAGACATGAAAATTTAAAGCCGTAATATATATTTTCACATCTGAGAGTTGTTCCCTGTTAGAAATCAGGGCTCACGGGATTTCTTTGAATTTGATCACTTTGATGGAACAAATTAGTTTAACTCCTATATCCATATAAGCAATAGTCTTAAGGATTGTCTCACACAGAGCATCACATAATGTCCTTCAAACTATTGATTGGATTACTTATAGCAAACTTTAAAAGACTTTTAAAGGAGAACTTTGTTTTTTAAAAATATGTCAACATTAAATGAATTTCTATAAGAGTATTGCACTTCTATGACCCATATGTTAGCAAAACTATTGGTAGTCACTGCACCTAAATGCTGACATGCTGAATATTTACTTAATAGTGTTTAACTCTGATGATCACCATCATCCACAGATGGGAGAAAAGGCCTCCTCAAAAAGAATGTCCTACTGGAATATGACTGGGAAAACCCAGAATTTGACAGCATGTTTCAGAAACTATGTCTCATTCTGAAAGCAACCAGGAAGTCAATGAGTGCAACTGCTCAGTAGTACAGTAAATCTTTCTAAGAACTAATATCCCTTTAAATATTTTGAGCTCTCTTAACTTGCTCGTTTCCAAACTGTGCAGCTCATCAGACAATCTTATACTAAGTAAATTCTCTTTTTAAGCCTATAGAATAATAGAGCAAACCCACCTACAGCACATAAATGGAAGCTAATTAAGACTTTTTTTTTTCTTTCTTTTTGTTTGTCTTTTCTGGCTGAGAAGACATTCTTCCTTCCAAAGGTTTTTGTCGGGTAATTTGTTGGTTGTTTTTTTATTATTACTATTTATTACTGTTCCTTCTGTTGGGAGATAACTTTGCCAGTTTTGAGTAACATGTAGCTAATGTTATCATTTTTCCTTTTTAAATTATGAAGTAGTGTACTTTGCACATTAAAAAAATTGCTTAAAACTTGTATAATATGATAATCTTTAGTTGTGGGCAGTAGAAACCTTTCCAGCAATCTTTCAGTCATGTCTTGTCTTTTTGTTTGAAAAAAACCTCATAAAGTTTAAACTGATTTCAATGTTTTCCACCAGTTTTGGCGAGTCTGTGTGAATTGTAGCCTCCACTTCCTGTTCTTAACTGACAGAAATGGCATCTGGTGATGATCAGCCGTTTCTGAAATACTCAGACCAACAACCGTTCAAAGTCACTAAAATCCTCTTTCTTATTCATTCTAATGCTCAGTTCAAACTTCAGCAAGTCATCTTCAACATGTCTACATGACTACATGTGTTGAGTTGCTTCCATGTGGCTGGCTGAATATGTGTTAACAAGCGGTTGAACAGGTGGATCTTATGAGGTGGCCATGAGAATATTGCTATTTTCTTTTCTTTTTTCTTTTAACTGTGAATCATGCACAGCTTTTTTGGTGGAATCAAAGTAAAATATAGAAATGTAAATTAGCATGATATTGTCTTAAATAGAATTAAGCTGGCAGTTAATTGTACCTGGGCTTTTCCACTTGTTACTTATCAGAATATCCTCTGTGAAAATGGAACATCAACACAAAAAACGGCTGTCTGATGCTGTTAGTGATCATTTGAAATGCAATAGACATAATAAACATCAGCATTGCATTTTTCTGCAGTCAGGATTTCTGATTTTATATTCCTCTATTCTTCCAGCAATCAATTTTCTATTGGTGCTTTATTTTGTCATGGAAGACTGTAGAAGGTAATTCATCAAAGGGTTAATACATACACGCAGACAGGAAACCATACGCGCACACACATTTTTACTTATGGACCGATCAGAATCACTGAACATGCATGTCTTTGGACTGTGTTGTTGTGAGGCAACAGTGCTAACCATCATTCCTTTATTTAATGTTTAATATGTTGTCATGTAAATATCATTACTGGCTTGAATCAAAGACACATGCACAATTAATTCTCAGGTCATAAATAATAAAATATTTGTTTGGATTCATAATTTAACCCTCCAAGGTGCACGCTACCACCGTTGGGCAAGATGCAAATTGTTTTTCAACATGTTTAAATTTGTGGTAAATTTATATAAAAATTTTATTCATGCATGTAAACATGTAAAAAAGCATTTTTGATCCTTTTTAAACTGATTTTTGTAATTACTTTCATACTAAAACTGTGTTCTTTTTTATTTATTTTTGTGATAATTTCCTTGGGTGACACTGTGCATTTTGAGATCTTTGTTGAGACATTATCATTTTACTGAGTGGATATGCACTTAGTTACTAAATAATGACCATCACCAATTTAACAAAAGTTTAACTTTACCACTGACTAACGCTTACAGGAGATAGATTCAAAAACATTTTATAATAATAACACATTTTATTTAGGACACACTTTACATTATAGAGAAAATTTTCAAGAGCTACTAGTTAAAATGACAAGTTATTGCTCAGGATGGGGTCCTCCACCCGTCCCCTAGTCTGTGGATAGTGCATCCCACCTGCTCCACCGTGACCTCCTCAAACTCCACAAACCTGTTCACTGGCTCAGCTGACTCTGCAGGGGGTTCATAGGTGAGGTTGGCCAGAGAGCTACAGATGGTGTGCACTTTAGTGGCAAAGAATTCACTGAATCCTTTGCACTGCTTCTCTGAGTCAGTAGTGCTGGAGGGCACCTTTGGCTTCAAAAAGTGATTTATGGTGGAAAATAGCTGTTTGGAGTTACCTGGAGCTCTATTTATCAGATTGGAGTAGTACAGAGAGCGAGCGGTTTTTAGTGATTTTGCATAATGTTTTTTGTGCTTATGGTGAGCACCTTCATGGATGGGGCAGGCAGATGTCAGGGCAGATGTTTAAAACGCCACTCAACAACACGTCCAGCTGTTTTCAGCCTCCGCAGTTCCTCTGTGTACCAGGGAGCAGACCGTGTGTTCTAGTTTTCAAGGGGGCATGTTTGTCTAAAATACTCCCAAGTGTGCTGTTATAGTATTCAACACAGTCATTGGAGGGCCTGGAAATGGTGTAGAGATTTTTTAAATCTTCAGACAATGTAACTGGGTTGATTTGAGCAATGCAATTTTATAAACAGAAGATTTATAATCCAAGAGTTAGCCTGCTTTTAATTATGTGTCCGTGAGTTTATCATGGCTGCCTCGCATACTTTATTATTATTATTATAAGCATTGTTCGCGTACGTCCTCAGAAATTACCACAATGTTTTTGCAAGCTGCAATATGCAAGAAACCAGTAAAGGCAGTGTAGGGACCTATTTGGATGTAAGGTCACAGCACTGGGGTAAAAATGATGGAAAAGTTTGTAGATGAGACACAATGGGCTTGGTTAAGGGGGCTTTACTTTTAGTTGAAAAGAAAAAATATTCTTGGCCAGTCATTCCCCTAAAAGTCATAGCCTCAAAAATACTGCTATCATACCAGTATTGTACCTCTGGAGGCGGTTTTGTACCCTAATTTAGCAAAACTGGTCTTTATAAGTACAAAGTGTAAGGGTGCAATTATCCACTGTAACGGGTACAACAGTAATACCTTTCAGGGTACCACCCTACTGACAATCCTTTCTTCCTCTAAAGGTAAATTAGGTACTTTATTTTGCTGAGTGTTTGGAAAGCGACAATGTAGAAAGTGAGGAAGAGTGATTCTTTACATAAAGTTTCAGACACAGTTAAGAGACGAAGGGTCAAGCAAGAATCAATCAATACAATGATGTGTGTGGTGTGTATGTGTTTATGTGCATGTAAGTGGATAAAGATAAAGTAAACTCTGCTTTGTTTGTTTTCTTTCTTAAAGGGGATGAGACGACTTAATTTAGTCAATGTTTGACTGGTTGAACCATTTCTGGTTTATTTTTGTCTAAATAAACTAATTTTCTAATCAATATACTGTAGGTTGGTTTTACTAATCTACCTGCTTGTCATAATCACTATACTACTATTAAACCCCAACCTTAGTTGGGTCAGTGGGTGTAGAGAGTGTGAATGGTATATTTCCAGTACTTATGGGAATTTTGTGTTTGTTTTTATGTTTTTGTTGTTTCATGTTTTTATGATTTCATCCTTTTCTTAGTTTAAACCCTTCCGCACCATTTCCACCCATCACCTCTTGGTCTTTTTACCAGTAGCTTTATGCCAGCTTTCATCTGTCATCTCAGTTAAACCAGAGGGAATCTGTGTGATTACAGAAGAAGCTCTTTTATTTCACATTTACTTGCTGTGAAAAAGAAAATGAACTGTGCAAAAGCAGGTCCCTTCTATACGTGGCCCGAGGGAACCCACTGTGTTCCCTCAGGCCATATACGTGAAGATCGGCCACTGCACTTTCTTTACAGACTTAAAATTCCCTGGTGTCATTTAGCCCTGGGCTGCCCAGAGGAAATGTGCTGTCACTGTGGTATGAGCTGCGCTGCTGGAAGATTCATCAGACCCACGGAGCTGCCCAGCAAATGTCAGCTTATAGAAGCATGGAAGCGTTTAGGTATGAAGTTCAAATACATGGCTGTATTTATCGATTTAAAAACAAAACAAATATCATATGAAGTGAATTTGAAAAATACCAGGTATCCTTAAGCACAAGCACATGAATTTGTGGTTAAAACATCAGTTTTGTTCCTTGAGCAGCGAGCGATTAGGTTTCCTGCTGCCGCTGCCAAAAGAAAACGTTTTAAACTCAAAAGCTCCCCATGGGATCCACGCATGCACTAAACCATTCAGTGTTGCTCGCTGCACATCAACTTTTCTTTTTGTCTCCACGTCTAGTGCCCATTCATGCTCTAACATGGCTTTTGTCTGGCTGCACTTTCAATCATTATATTTACTAAATGTAAAAGAACCTGGTAGGGTTTAAATTTAACAAGATGCCAGGGTTTCTGAGCTAGTAAGATCTTATATTATTTAAATTTGTAATTTCTAATGGGAAAACAGGTCCCTGAACAGGGATATCATGGTAAAAAGATCGGCAGTCAGTCAGAACAGAGTTCTGTGATTGGTTTAAGTTAAAGTTTTAATAGGAAGTTACAATTACATCAATGTATCTGTTAGAGTAAAAACAGGACAGAGGCATAAATAACTAGGATAAAGTAAAGTAAATACATATATACATTAATGTGGGATTATAATCCTCAACCAGAGAGAAATGAATCTCTATGGGACCTGTATAACCACACGATGAACTACAGCAGTTGATGACAGTACCATGCTGTTTTCCCATCAATCTATCGGCTCTGTGCAGATTTGAAAATTCCTCCTGACCCACCATGATGGCCGTTTACCACAACGAGAAAGACACATTTTACCGCTGCTGTTCTCTGGCAGTACATCACCCACAGAGAACGCTGGATGAAGCTGGTGATGCAGCTCTGATTTAAGAGAGGTCTGATTTACTGGTTGTTAAAGGAGCGGAGCTGTATCAACAGGTTTTGGGGCCTTATGCAGCAGAGTCCCAAAACGAAGTGAACAGGCTGCATGCTGAAGCTTTTAACATTTACAGACACTGAAGGCACTTTTCTCTAGTACATGTAGGATGATGGAAAGGAGTCTACTCTGGGGTGGTAGCTCTGCTGATGCACCAGATTATGGTGTTTTTGGAGAGATGCCATGAATAACAGTGCATCTCCAGGCTAATTGTACTGATGAAGTGCAGTTTGCAATAATGCTTAAATAATTACTGTATTGTCTGTAGTCTCTTGAGTTGGCTTAGTTACAGTGAGGAAAATAAGTATTTGAACACCCTGCTATTTTGCAAGTTCTCCCACTGTATCATACAAATAAATTGTTAAAACATCATACATTGTGATTTCAGGATTTTTTTTTTTATTATGTCTCTCACAGTGGACATGCACCTGCGATTTCAGACCCCTCGAAGATTTCTAAGTGGGAGAACTTGCAAAATGGGTGTTCAAATACTTATTTTCCTCACTGTATGTCTGTATATCTCTGCAACTAGTTTGCCGGCAGGACAAACACGTTGACACTGAAGTTCACACACTGAAAAAAGGGTATGTAGCCAATTTCTCAGCTAGCATTGCTCCTCTTCAGTTGGTTAAATGTGTAATTTAGGTAATAATATTCCCTCTTAGTTTTGCTTCAGCAGAAAGTGCAACCAATCAGTCAAGTGATTTATTAAAACAACTGCAATTGGGTTTCAGCATCACAAAATGATCAGTGTTCTCTCCTGTTAATGTTGAAGGTGTGCCTGGCTGACAGATCCAGTGTGGAAGGAGTAGGTTCAATCTAGTAGTCACTATGGTACATCAATGTGTCTTATTATCACAGCTTTGAGATGCAAAACCCCAAGCTGTTTTAGCTGTGTGAAGGTTGTCTGTGTGTGACCAATGTGTGACTTAACAAACCCACACCTACAGGTTCAGGGTTGATAATGAAATGGGGGAGGGGAAACGACATTCTCATGATTGTCTCATGGAGACGGATATCTGTCGGTCTGTGTGACTTTTACTACTCACACCTGCCGAAGTAGAAAGGGTATTTCCCACGCTGTGGAGGGTGGAGTTTTCCTACAAGGACATTGGTAGCTCATGCAAGATAAGGAAGGAGCAAACATATAAAAGGTTTGCACGGCGGCCCTCTATCCATATCAACATCCTCTGGAAAAGGCTTTACTGTAAATGATGCTTTGGAAGAGCTCTTTGACAGTAAAATTGATATAGAGGAGAATGTGTCTGATACAGGCTTGTGTGTTGAGGGGGACCCTGATTTTGAGGCATTCTCATCTGATGAGAAAAAGTGTGTTGACCCCCCCTGTTGTCAGCCAACCACCAGCAGACACGATCCCCTCCAAAAATTGAAAGATAAAATGGTCTCTTTTCCCACTTTAACAGCTGTGCTTCGATGTTATTAAAATAGTTCCAGGCCGCACCAAATATGCAGTCAGCCGACACCCAGCCTCTGCAGCATCCTTACCGACTGAATCTAGGCCTGTTAAATGATGTGAGATGATCTCAGGGACACAAAACTCCAATCTGAACTCAGATATTTATTGCAGCATTTTCTTATTTCATAACCATATTTAATACTGTACATAAAACAGGAAGCAATAGTCTTAAAAATGAGGGAAACTCCTGTTGTTTGAACATCAATACAATAACTTAAACCTAGCATTCTTTCCACAAATATCAGCAGTGTGAATCAGTGCTACACGGATCCACATTTTCTCCCGCTGAATTGTGGTTAGTACCTGCCTGCAGCATCAAAGGACTTCAAGAGTGACATGTCTCACCCTGATAGCACCTGTCCTGCTAATTTCCACCTCTTCCTCATCATAATTAAATTATATACTGTTATGATCGACTCTCAGATGTTTAAGGAGGTTTCTGGTGTTGCAGCGACACCTCCATGTCTTCCCACACACATCATACATCACGCCGCTGCTGTTCAGCTCCATACGTGATGCTACGGACTAAGGGAGAGGTGCGCTGCTGTACCCCTATGTGGTGCTATTTCACATTTAACTATGGCAGGCGTAAGAAAAAGTAGTTCCTGTCAACTGGGTGTAACTTAGAGAAGATCCTGACATTATTGTTACTTTCCGCTGTATTCCAGTTCACCATAGACTGTATTTTTACCCCAAATCCCTAAAATATTGATATTCTAACATGAAAATTTATTCTAGAACATAAAAAGCTAATATTGGAGGTATCGACGTTTGGTATCGATCCGCGCATCACTAGCAGCTATCATCAATCTGGGAATCTGGTTTTAGATTTTAGGCCCACTTCCAAACTATTTTGGAATCCATCATTCGGGAGTAAGGAAGATTTTTCACTGCACAGCTGAAGTTTGCAAAGTTGCATCTAAACAAACTTTTGGAACAATGTCGTTGGATGAGACCAAAATGTAGATGTTTAAACATTTTACTTAGCATGACAATAACACACATACAAGCTCCCCTTTGAGTTATTATGTTTAGAAATTTGATTGATTGCAGAATTCTGCCATCAAATTATTTTTAATACAATTTACTAGAAAATTCTACAGTCATTTAGCAGACGCTTTTCTCCAAAGCGACTTACATCTGAGAGTAAGAACAACACAAGCAAGAATTCAAACAGGATGGAACGTCATAATTAAGAAGTAGTCAGACCGGTTGGACCCAGGTCATGTAGTGCTAGAGTTAAGTGCACGCAGCTTATTCAGTGCTGAGTTGTGACAAGGAGCTGGATAAATCTAACTCATTTCGACAAGTAGATGAAATGAGTTAAGATATGTCTTCGCACAATTCTGAATTAAATAAAAGATTTATACAGTTAGCAGTCTTTACAATCATTTTTTTTTATTACACTTAACACTGAATTTCTACTAATAACAATTAACTACAATAATACTTATAGTTTTTGTTTTTTTATTGTAAATTAGCTGAGTTGGCCACAGTACAGGTATTATCAGTCCTTTTAAACTGTTAATTAAAAATTAATGCTGCTGAAGAGATCAGTCTATCTACACCGACTCTGATCTCAGAGAGGCACAATAAAGAAAAGTTTGTGTCAATGGGTCAAACTCCCAGACGAAAACCAGCTCTCACTCAGGTTAAAGGCAAAGAAACCAAATCCACTGACCTCATTCTACAAAAACACTCTTTAGGATGATGCTAATATCCACTTGGTTTTATTTTATCACAGCTGAAGGTTTTTTCAATCTTCCTGTCTTTACTAAGCTTTGGCTTATAAGACAGAATTTAGGGAGATAGTTGCTTTATTTCTCTCTATTGTGGAATATGAAGTAGGTTTGGATTTCCTCCCTGGTGGGTTCAGTTACATTTAAAATGGATCTTTGTTTGACTAATATTTGTTAAGCTGTCATGATTGTTCTTGTATTTACTAAGTTAATTTCAAAGAACTAACAAATTCTATATTTTAAAGTTGTTTCCCAACATTTGATATTACAGAATCTAATAAAATATCGTACTGTGGGTACGGAAAGCATTCAGACCCCAGACAGAATTGTAGAAATTTTTCCAAATTTATTTAAAAAGAAAAATTAATTTGCAAAAAAATCTACAATTCTTTTTTTTTCTATCAAGATGGGGCATAAATGAACTTTTTCGATTTTAGCAAATGGCTGCAATAAAACAAAGAGTAAAAAATTTAAAGGGGTCTGAATACTTCCCGTACCCGCTGTAAACTATCTTATATTATAGAATCTTTAAATTAAATTCAGTTCAGCTGACTGCTGAGAAAGTTTATCCATTTCTCCCATCTTCTGTTTTATTGGCCTTAAGTGCAGTTTTCATGATTTATTGAAGATGATAATATCCATACATCTATTTTCTATACCGCTTAGTCCAATTCTGGTCACAGGGAAGCTGAAGCCTATCCCAGCAACTAGCAGGTGAGAGTCAGGTTACACCCTGGACCGGTTGCCAGTCCATCGCAGATGATGATTATAATAATACTTTAGTCATTTAGTTATAATATGATTTTCTGGATTTTTTTCCTCATTTTGTCTCTTATATACTGAAGTATACTTATGATGGCAATTACAGGCCTCTCTCATCTTTTTAAGTGGGAGAAATTGCACAATTGGTGGCTGACTAATTACTTTTTTGCCCCACTATAGCCCTTTCCAACAACCCATAGGTGACTAAAGTTCTTTACAAAAGATAAAACATCACTAAAACATACATGAAAACAATAAAACTAGTAAATATGGAAATATAAATGAGTAAAAGAAGGAAATTATTAAAAATATAGAACAAAAGATTAAAAAAGTAGAAATAACAACTAAATGAATAGAATAGAACAGAATAGACTAGCCTTTGTTATTAAACATGTTAAAATGAAATTTAAAGAGCAGCTCCATGAATGTGCACACACAATAAAAAGAGTCATATAAAAATATATAGAAAATACAATAATACACAATATTAAAAATGACTGAGGTAGCTAAAATAAGCCGGTGCAATGGTCAGTGCAAATAATTTATGTACTACTGGCAGTAAATGGTTAATAAATGGTCCGTATTTATATAGCGATTTTATCCCAAGCGCTTTACACCATACATTGGTACACTTTAATTTAGTGCAAGTACAAGTTTAATGTGGTGACAGCTTTGGGTAAGAAACTGTCCCTAAATCTGTTCTAGCCTTGATGGACCTAAAACGCCTGCCAGAAGGCAACTGGTTGAAGAAATGAAAGCCAGGGTGGCTGGTGTTCTTTAAGATGTTTCTGGCTGTGCTTGTCATGAGGAGAGTAGGACCCAAGGAAGGGAGCAGTTTAAAAGAAAGATATAACAGATTTATTTGTGTGGCTGAAGGCTACTGGAGATATTTGGTGTTCGTCAGGCGTTGTGGTGAGCGGGCAGACAGTTTACAATGGAGGCAGCTGTGGGTCTCCGGCAGGAAATCCTCAAAGAGAACAAGTAGGTTAGTTACATGCGGCGTCAACAAGTACAAGAATCTGTTTGCGGCCAGTGTACCACATAGTGTAGCAACGATCCAGTGTGGAGTGAAGATCAGCCTGGAGCTTATAAGCAGGTGAAGAGCAATGAACCCGATTCCACTCAGCTGCGCTGCTTTAATCACAGGACACGCCTCCTGTCCACACAAAGGAAAGGGGAGGAACACACACCAAGGCTTGGGGATCCATGACAGCGCTGAGATAGTGAGAGTTTTATATGGTAGTCAGGGAGGACAGAGGGCAGCTGATAATCGGCCTCGCTGCAGCTGGCGTGCCACACTGTCACAGCACAAGTCAGCTGGCTCTCGATGGTGGAACGGTGGAAGGTCAACAGCAGCTGTGTGTAATTGCTCCTTCCCGAGCACCCTTACAAAATGCAGCTGCTGCTGGACCTTTTTGACCAGCGCTGTGGTGTTGCACGACCAGGAGAGGTCCGCAGAGATATGGATACCGAGGAATTTGAAGAACTACACTCACTTAACACCTTTACTCAACACAGCCCTGAGGAGAACCAGTGCTGAGAGTTCGGGAGGAGGTCAGGACCCTGTAGGACCCAACACCTGTTGGGGTTGGTCGACCAGGAACACCAGAATAAGATACGCGTCACCACATTACTGGGTATTAAAAGCAGTCGTAAATAAATAGGTTTTAAGTTTCAACTTAAAAAGCACAAGCTCCAGAACAAGACATAGATGGGGGGAGAGAGAGAGAAGCCCAATGACTTCCTTTAAGATTTACCACAACACGACTCAGAAACAAAGGAGGAAATGCGTCAACCAACAGTTCGTGTTCTTTCTTCTTAGCAGTGCTTCGTCACGTCATTTTAATCATGAGATTTTTTTAATAAAAAGAAAATATGCTGCTCTTAACAATGAGCCTGTTTTGTTTTGATTTGCAAACACAAAATAAAAAAGTAATCTTTACCACATAATCAATTTGTTTATCAAATGTCATGTAACTATGAAAGACCGCTCTCAGATTTCTGGTAGTAAAACTGGCCGTTGGGGACAGGGAGCTAAAACTAGCCGTCACTGTGCCACAAAACACTCTGTAATCATTAGACACCATCTCCAAAATAAATAAAAAGTGTATGACACACCTGGGCTTGCTCTTGCATTATTATTAGTTTTTTATACACCTTTTTCACCAGAGCATTTTGACCTTTTATTATTTGGAAAGCACAGCAGATTCTAAATACATCAATGTCTGCTTCCAGGCCTGATCATTTTATTGATTTGTAGCAACATGAATGACTTAGCTCTTATAGAAAACAGCTGTTCCTCTGGTTTATGCCCTGCAGCTAAGAGCAAGCAGCATTTTGATGAGACTGCTTCTTTTTGCCTATTGTTATACTTAACAATGTGTTTCTGTAGACTTAATTGTTCTAAGTGGCACATTTAAAGTCATTTACTTCCTAAATGACTGATTATTCACAGGCTGAATTAGTGAGATTGGACATTTTAAATTCCACATACACTTGTTTTTTCTTCCACCGGCCTTGTTTTCTTAGTCAAGAAGCTCATTTGCCACTAATTGCTCTGTTTTCTGAGGACAGGATTATTCTTAGTTTAAGGACTGTGTACAATCAAAAACAACTGGGACAAATTTTCAGCTGTGAATTGATGCAAGTTTAATTTTGATAATTGTTTTTATGTTTTGTTTTTTCACTGGTAACATAAATTCAAACATTCTTTGAATTCTATGTATTCATAGTTTGCAGGAGCGTTTGGAGGCTGAGAATGTAGTTAAGGCACAACAGAGTAAAAAAAAGCAAAGAAATTGTGATTATACACAGCTGTCAAACAGGGAGGATTTAGTTGGGTCTAAATGGGAAACTAAGAAGCTGTATTCTGCACCAGTAAAGTAATTAGAGAGGGCACCCAGTACTCCATTGTTTGGGCAAAAGTTTAACTTTAGGCTGAAAATTTGAAGCACTTTGTGAGTCAAAGGCTGTTCATCACTTGGAAAATATCGTCCTTACAATGACACGGGGTAATGGCTGCATCATACTGAGGCTGCTTTCCAGAGGGAGGGAGAGGACAAGGAAACAACTGAAGGGCCCAGTGTCCTTGAATTGTGTGTTGTGGGTGTTTTTAGTTTCTGTCTTTTTGCCTACAGGAGCAGCTGATGTTAGAAGGAGGTTGTTGTCAAGCCTTGATGGTGTTAAAGTTGCTCCCCTATAAGGATATAATTAAACATTTTAAATACTCACTTACATAAAGCTTGTAATTTAGTGCAGGCATTATAAAGTGAGACACTGCAAACACAGATTTTAAGTAATACAATTTAAGTTTCATGGAATTATGCCAGTACAGATGGGCAGTGGTGGAAAACAGCTTGACTTCAGGTCTGCAGAGCAGCTTTCTCCTGCTGTACAAAGCCGTGAGCTGCTGAGTCTCTCAGTGACAGGTGAGTTTGATCAGCATTAACATGAAGGCATCGTTGTGCCACAGTGTTTAGAGCTGCTGCCTTAAAAAGTTACATCCATTACCTCCTTGTTTCATATTCATAAGCAGTACACTCCTCGCTACTGGGCACCACCGGCATTGTCAGTGCTCTTCTGAGTTATATATATATATATATATATATATATATATATATATATATATATAGTTACATGTAGATAATGCTGTGAATATGGACTTGCAGGTTAGTCACAATACCGGCGATCCTTCAGGATTTTAAGGGTTAAAAAAACGTTGCATTGGGAAATTTTACACTAGAATGTCTTTATTGTCATTGCATTAAAAATACAACAGAATTTGCAGGTCTAGATATGAAAAGACAAATAACTGACACAAAGTATTATGGGTAATATGTTTAATAACCTGTTTTAAGTCTGTTGGTCTGTGATTTCCGGCTTATGAATCTCCTACCAGAGGACAGTCAAGAGGTCAGAGCTGGATTTTAAAATTGATTTTACACTCCTTAGTTGCCTTGGGCTACAGATGCCCCACAAAGAGGGCAGAATTTAGTTGGTTCATTTTTCTTACGCTCTGCAAAGCTTTTATATATATACACTGCTCAAAAAAATAAAGGGAACACTTAAACAACACAATGTAACTCCAAGTCAATCACACTTCTG
>JBAMHW010000024.1:21744706-21790323 GCA_037177495.1 Rhadinocentrus ornatus | reverse complement strand
GTGTGTTGCAGCAGGGAGACATCTAAGACCTGCAGGATAGTGGGCCTTGAGGACCAGGGTTGGGGACCTCTGCTTTAGTCTCATCAGTGCTGGATCTTCCCATTTCAGTTTTTCTTCCTGGTAAATTCAGACTTAAACTGAGTGAGTCTCCATTGTTTAGTATTCTACCAAACTGGCATAAAACTGATGGAATGAAATTTATTTTACCAGAGTTTCACAAAGTTCCTTTTAACAGCAGCTGTTTTCACTTTTTGAACCTTAAAAATCAGCTGAGTTTGATATAAAAAGTTTCTGAAGAGGCTCTTGATGTATAATTTAAGTTGACATTGACTTAGATGCAGCTGCAACTGAATCCATACAAATGCCTGCGTTATGTGCAGATCGTTAAGTTCTGCAGAGTTTTTACCGCAGATGCAACTTCATTACTTAAACTCTGCAGTGAGGAAATGCAGTGGTTTATAATTACAGTCCGAACATATTCGGTATAAAAAAATTCTCCAAGTTGTTCCATGAATAACAATGTGGAATGTGTGGAGGAACAACAAATTAGCAGTGTGGGCAGCTCTGAAGGTGAAAAGTCAAACATCTAATTTCAGCTCTCGCTGTTGAGGATATGCAGGAATTCAGCCTGTTCCGTTTGACCGTGTTGGGATTATCACTTCCTTCTCTTGTGTTTCAAGTAACCTACTGCTCAGTCAAACAGCAGAGAGAGCAAACAAACCCTGGCTTGCTCTCAAAGCCATCTGTGGCCAGTAAATAGGTTTATTTGTGACCTGGCAGATTCAATCTCAGGGTATAAAACCCCACTGCTTATCAGCATAACCATTGTTGATTTCTCCTGAATCTATATACAGATACATGTCTGCAAACCCAGTAGGCTCCATCTATATAAGCCTTTTGCACATCTCGCCATCCCTCTGTAATATTTGTGCAAATTTCTTTTTTTTTCTGTTCGCCTGCAAATAAAGCAAAAAAACGAAGATTTCTTCAGAGGATAGATTAACTAAAGATGGATCAACCAGACAATGATTGCAGCTTGTCTTCTGTTACTCTGGGAGCTAAACCAATCAAAGAGATGTAACAGCTTGGCTCTGAGCAGCAGCTCTGCCAACGCTCTTTGTATCCATTGTATGCTATGATGATCAAACTGGCCTGGGATGACAACAGCAACATCAAAGGTGCCAAATAAACCTGAAGAAACTCTCAAAAAAGGTGCTGTTTGCAGTATTTACAGAGATTTCTGTAGAATCTGATGCTCAGAAGCTTCACAAAACTGTACCGACATGCAAAGAAAATCAGATATTTGTAAATCCCTCTGTGAGTTTAAATCTTAGATGAATGTATAGCTGGCTGTGGGCATTCCAGGGTACTTGATAGAAGGTAGAAAATTAAAGAACAGCCACGGCCTTTTACTAACAGGTTGGCTTATTTTAAATCATTTGTGTTTTGCTGAGCTTTCAACAACATATTTCCACCGGGTCCGTGTGCACCGTGTCGCAATGCGAGAGAATCACGGCCGTTTTAGTCAATGATTTGGCTCATGGTGGTGATTCGCCGTGGTGGGTCGTAGAGACGTCTCGTTGTGACTTTCTGCTAAACATACAGGTTATTTTTGACAGAGTGCGCTTCCAGACAGATCAAGGCCAGCAGTTAAGGTAAGGACAGACAGGAAATCAGACACGGGAGCCGCATCTGGTAAATGTAAAAAATAAAAGCCTCCATGTAGAATATAATCATGTCATGTTTATCGGTGACACCAAGTCAATCAGTCAGGGGCAGGCAGCCATTTTATCCACTGTTGTTATTGATGACATTGCGATTTTGTGATCTCGCAGATGTAGCTACGCGGACTGCACACGCGGGCGCCGCGGAGGTCGGAACAAAGCTGCGTTGCACCCGGAACGCAGGATGGACCTGGTGGAAACTGGTCTTCAAATAGTTTTACCTGATGTCACAGTGATAAATAAAGTATTTAGTTCAGCTTTACTCACATGCTGAACATGTTGAAGAGAGAGATGAGAGGATTGATGCCACTCTCATATCTGATGCTGTCACAACCAGAAACAGGACACTGAGGAATCTAAATATAACCTGCACCATCCCAACTGTGTCTCACACACTTACATGTAGTGAACATGTCGGGGGACAACACATTACCTGGTGGAAGGTCATGCTGTTGCTTCAACACAGCAAAAGCTTAAAGACATCCTGCTGATTTTACATCTGCTCATCTATTCAGGTTACCATGGTGATAAGTCATGTTGGCAGTGGTTCAGAGACTCATTCAATGGATTGAAAAAAGATCCATTTTCAAGACCAGCCTTTTCCAAACTTCGGGGTCCAAATATAATTTCCAGGGGGTCACCAGATCATTGTAAGAAGATATATAGCCTCCATTTGGGATTAAATTAATCTAGGATGGTATTTATTGTATGCTATCTTGGGGGTTGTGGCTCAAAGTGTTCGGCACTGTTCTAGATAATAGTTCACTTTGTAGTTTCTCAAACCACCACTATCCTTTCTGTCTCCCAAGATTGGATTTTTGTTGGATCTTTGTACTTGTATGTATAGAGTGAGTAAAGAGTCCACAATGACCAGAGAGAAACCGAGCAAACCATGACAAATTTGCTAATTTCCAATCTAATGGCATCATTTCTGTGCCTGCATGTAAATTCAACCAATTACATCATCGCTATGCAACCTTTTGTTTAAAAAGTCGGGCTTATCCCACATATTTCTGCAAGATTAGTTCAAACACCTGCATGTCCCTTTTACTGTTTACATAAGCAAAGAAAATAAATGAAGTTTTATTTGGGGAAATTCATGAGGAATTTCATTCCCTTTAAACAGAGCCAGCTTTGCTGTTATTCCCTTTTGCACATCTTTCCGGAAACCCAATGATGATTATAGTTTATATTCACTGTACAGATATGATAAAGGTATCCAACCTTATATATATATATATATATATATCAAAAATTTATGTTTCCCTTTAAGAAAAAAATAAAATTTAACCATTGATGTCACAATATGCATCAATAATGACTTTATATCTCTTGTGCATCAACAGCCTTATTTCTCCATTGTGTACGGAGAGCTTTACACTTTTGCATGCAGGTTGACCCATTACAACACAAAGTGTACAGAAGGCAAACAGAGAAAATCATAGAAGTTTAAATGCCTCTGTTCATAATGTAAGGACCATGACCTCTGTTCATGCCACAGGAAGTCCTCTAATGAGTAATAAATGTGTGCGAGTGGTTTTGTACATGGTGTCAAACAGCTGCAATCTGCCATTTGTCATTCAGGTCCTGCTGGCATGGACACACTGAAACGCAAATATGAGCTGAAACTTGTCTTCATCGCCCTCTTTCACAGCTGATGAGGAGCTCGGGGTCTGTTTCCATTTGTTCCTCCTTCCTCTTCCTCAGCTCAGTGTTATCTACAAGGGAGACAGAGGACAGAGCACAGCTATTAATACTGTGGTTGTAAATCCTTCAAATGCATAAACACTTAACACCATCCCCCAAATAGCAAACGAGCGGTAATCAGGTCTTGTGTGCACTTGGTGGGCTACTGACACCTTTTATCAATTACTTACAGTAAACACACACACATCATGTAAACTGAAAGAAGTCAAAGAGTTTATTGATTCAGCTCCAATGACAACATCCCTCTGGTGTTTGTCCTTTTAAAAAAAACAAAACTCTAAATTGATCTTCGGCCACTTCGGATTAACCAGATCCCTCCAGACTCAACCTACATGTATATTTTTATATTTTTAAATTTTTTTTTTATTAATATCAATCAATTTTGTTCACCTGATGTGATTAATTGAATTATTTGTAGTTCCTTTTCCAGTAATTCAACAAACAAATACTATTTCAAGTAATATGAATGATCATATAAAGAAAAGATATGGGTTCATGGCTCTAAATTTCCACCTGCCAACCAACCAAATGGGGTTAAAATTCATTTTAGTGGTTGTACATTAAAACTTACTGACTAGTTTTTCAGGTAATGAATGAAGCAAATCATTTCAGTTATTTGTCCTGGCAGTGCCACCACTATGTTTCAACTATTCCATGACACTTCATGCCGCCATTAGCCTTACTTCGTTTACATGCTACCACCTGAAAAAAGTGCTGCTAAATAAGGAGCTAAATCTAAATGAGGAAGAGACGTATAGAAGAAAAAACTAAAACATGGCTGGGGTTAGATGGCGTAAAGAAAAAGGCTGGTTACAAGAAAAGAAAGGAGGTCTGACAAAGAGGAGGTGAGACAATTTAAATATCAAATAAGCTAAAATTTTTAAGTTGATAATTTAAAATTGTGAAGAGAAAAAGTTGCTCTGTTCCTTGCTGGAAAAAAGAACCATGAAAAGTCTTTGTTTTTGTTTAGTTTTAAATAAAAATAGTAATTTAAAGAAATGTGGATGAATAAATGGATTCAGTTGCATTTATAATCTGATTTATTCTCTCTGAATTCCTGACTGGCTGGTAACTTAAGAAATCTAAAAGCCATGTTGGCTGGTGATAAAAAAGTTCATTTGGAGTCCTTCTTATGTTTATAGAAACAAAAATGGTTGAGAAATGAGAACAATTGTTACATACAGGATGTATGAAAGTGTTAACACTCCAATAGGAAATTAAATAGGGGGTGAGTTTATTATAGTTCTTGGTTTTATTGTAATTGGATGCTTGTACTATAGTAATCTAACTGTATTTATTTGTTTACCTGCCATTAGACCGCAGAGGGAAATTAGCCAGTGGCTAAATCTAGTATAGTACTCTGATAATGGTTTATCTGCATGGTCCCAGGCAAATAAAAACAAACAAACCAACAAACAAGCAAATACAAAAACAAACATACAAACAAAACACAAAACCAAAACAAAGAAATATACCCATAAATTAATCAACTTTAACCTCTCCTTTTTACCACATATACTTTGAGGATATGAGGCTAGCTTCTTAAAAGTTTCTCCTTTTTGTTCTCCCAATATACTGATGCTGTCACACTAAAATATATCTCTGGCTTAAATAAGCTCATACAAGGGTCTTTTTTAATGGGATGAAATCCTCTTTTTCTCAAAACAAAAACTACTGGAGAAACTACTTAAAGGTCAGGTAATGCAGCAACACGTCTTTGAACACAAAGTGAATAAAATAGCCACAGTGGTTAAATATGTTGGCTTAAAGTAGCATGTTGCAATAAAACCAATAAAGTAATGTGGAACCTCCCACTGAAATTCCAGTGGTGGTGAAAGTTAGCTATGCTACTCAAAAGCTAATAGCCTTGATACAGATAGCATTGCTAACTCCTTGTACAGCAACACCATCAATCCATTTAAAAAGTCAAAATGTCATCATCCATGATGGCAAACTTTTCCCCCCAGCTTTGAATTTTTGTTTCAGATTTCCTGGGTGATACAAGCATATCTATGCCTTTTGTTACCGCTGCCTGTCATTTCCTTAATTGCGCTCTCGTTTTGCATGTGAATGCCTGTGCGCCATCACCCCCCAGAGATTGGCTATGCTCAACACGCCTTGCATCCTGCCCGCTGAGGATTGGCTCCATCCACTACACCTTTGCCTCCTACCAGCTGATTGGTTAATTGTCTGGCCAATCATCAACGTTGCTGCCACACACACACAGTCTGCCCCTGGCTTGCAAAGCTGCTGGTTGTGATTGTGGACTTTGGTTTGGTGGTGTTTAGCCAACGGTGTTAAAACTGTTCGGCTTTTGTCTTCTGCCTTTTTCTGTATAGCTGACTTATAGTCCTGTTATGGATGCCAATGCAACGCATTGCACACATTTTACTATTTTTCTTTATCTTTGTTTATTTGTTGGGTAAGACTTAAAGCTCTTTTGGCTTCTCTTTCAGTTATATTTATAGTTAGAATAGTTGAGTAGAATGTGTTGGGCTTGGTTCTAGGTTTGCATTTGGTGTATTTACATTGTAGTTTTGGTAAAATTTTAGATATTTGAGCTCCTTCTCCTATTTGTTAAAATATTGTAGATTTAGTGGGCCAGTTTTTCGTTCACCCTTTTGATAATTCTTGGTTTTGCTTTTTACTGGCTTGTTTTGAGTTGAATTTAGAAAATGGCTGTTGTGTTTTTGGTTTAAGCAGCTTTGCTACCCCGACACGTGATTAATCACCTTAATGTATTGTTCTTTATTTCCACTTGCCACAATAAAATCTGTTAACTTCCATTTTTACATCCGTCCACAGTTCTCTGTTTTGTTATGCCTCTCATTACCTCTGAGTCTTGTCATAACACCTTCACTCTAAGTTTTACAGTTTTGGTAAGATTATTTTTTTCTTTTTCTTTAAATCTAACTTGTCCTGCCCAACATCATTAAAAAAAATATGATGGTCTGACTGCCGTGTGGTCCCAAACAAAGGAGAGGAGAAAATAAAGGAGAGAACTGAAGACAAGAAAGCAAAAAGAAGATCCAACAACCAGCACAAACCACAGAAGCTGCCAAACATCTTTTACATAATGCCTTTTTTTTATTTATAATTTTGATGTACCTGTGGTAATGTTTGCCCTGAAATTTGTTTTTGAAGCTGAGCAAAGGAAGCACTGACCACAGAGCAGCGAGATTACAGAGGACAAGGTTGTGGTATAAAAAGAAGCTTTGTCAACTGTGGAACTGTGTCATGTTTTTCAGTCTAATGGCAAAAATGAGCCCAATTTTTGAGAGTGATTCACAAAATAGCTGCTGTTCGTTTCTGTCCCAATTACGCACCAGAACATGTAACAGTTTAGTTTCCTGCCAACATCAGGTAGTCTGATCTCAAGCGGTTGCCACAAATCAAGAATATTTCATAACTGTTTTATATTCCCCTTTTTTTGCACCCAGGTTTAAAAAGACCTACAGATTTCCACCCTTAACCAAAGTTCAGACTGAAACTACCACAGTACTTTGGTCCTTCCTTATGAAATGCATTACACTGAGGATGATGGTGCTTTTTTCTCAAGGAAACTTCTAATAATCCTAATTAAACATTCATTAACAAATTGTTGGGTTTTTTTTTTCAAAATGCAAAACTTCCCATTTTAAAAATCTAGTTGGCATAAACGCATAAATATCTGTTATTTTAGAAGGTAGTTGTCCTTTTTTTATATATGCATCCCTTTTGTAGTTCATAAAACTCCATATGAAACATGGATGTCCCGTTCTGGCTCTTCAGGGCCACTATCCTGCAGGTTCTAGATGTCCCCTGGGTAACAAGCTTGGGCAGAACCTGATGACCCTTGTTGCAGAGATCTATTTAAACTGAATCAGGTGTGTTGGAGCAAGGAAACATCTATAACCTGCACGACAGCAGACCACTTGACGTCCAAGGTTGTTTTGGAATACAATAAATTCTTTGTCGGGAGGCAACAAAGGGCCAGAGCTTCCTGCATGTAATGCCAAGGATTCAGTTCACGGATAAAGTCTTGATGCTCAGTTTATTTAATGAACATTTTTTTTTACTTCTGGTTCATTGTTTGACACTGAATGTAAAGTGCAGTTAAATTCTTAAAACTACTCTGGACATCAGGAAACTGTTCCTAAAAGTTTTAATTTTAGGTTTTTTACTTCTACTAAGGTGCATAAAGCCCTCAGACTTCTGGATATTAAGACATCCGCTGGTGCAGGCAATTTAGAACCTTACTTTTTAAAAATAGCTGCTAATTTTATTGCTGCACCAATAACTTGTCTTTTTAACCTTACATTGGTTACAAGTTAAATTCCTGTTGTTTGGAAATCTGCAATGAATTTATTCCCTCAGACAGGAAAACTGTAATTCACTCACTTTCCTTAAAAAAAAATTTAAAAAATTGAGTTTGGGACAGTTTGGTGAAATGTTTGGACACTTCTCATTGGCCTGATTATCACCCACCAGGCCCACAAACCGAAACCTTTAACACAGACAGACTCTGTTCTAAGATTCATTTAAAGTTTGTAACGTAACCCTTTTCTCTTTTTTTTAAATTCCTCCCAGAAATTAAGCTAATTGTGAGAAGGGGTTTATCTATTGGGTGGGCATGACAAGGGACTTATTTGTTAAAAATGAATGTGTGCTTGTACTTAGTTTGGTTTCTAACCCTGCCATGCTGTCAGCTCTGGACAGGACCTCAAACCCCAAACCTGTGATGGTCTGAGATTATGTCTTAATCTGAAAAATTATCCTACTCCAGGAGCAGAACAACATTTGCTTGACAGGTTCTCAAAAACCATGACAGGCTGAGATGAAAACCCTTACTGGCAAACAGAAAAAATAACTGAATAGCTGGAAAGTAATACAGAAAAGTTCAAGACAGTCTGTCAGATAACGGCAAACTATGAGAAACAGACTTATAAAAAACAAAACCAGAGATATTAACAAAGATCCAGGGGAACCACGAGGTTAGAAACCACAGGCTTTGGTGTCACTACAGGTAACGGTTGATACATTTTTTAGAAAACAGGAGAAGCTGAGACTCCATGAAAAAGCTTCAACTCTGATCTGAGAAACCTTTGGAGGCAGTAGGGAAAGGAACTGTGCTGTCTTGTTGAAGCAGAAGTTGGAAACTTGGCCCATCCAGTTCCTGTGCAGCCTACGGTGGTTTTTGAAGTTTTTCGTGCAGGAAAGCCAATTCAGCTTTTTAAAACTTTCAGCCAGTCAACATGTTTTTGCCCCCACAAGCTTTTGTTAATGGGTTATCACATCTTTAACCTCCTTTCTTTTCTCTCAGTTCCATTTAAACAAGCTGTTAGGGTAGTTGCTCCTAGAATTTCACAAAACCTAAATAATGCAATAAAAAAACAGTACTGTAAACACCTTCATTTCGAAAAACATCTCAACTATAGCTAAAAAGTTTTTACACTTTAATGAGGTGGGTTTTAGGACGTGTGAATAGAAAAGTATATCACAGAAGTGTAATGGAAACACTTATTTTGCATTTACACATTCCTGGACATGACGTAGAGGGTCACATGACCAGCCCATTTCAAGTAAAGATGGCGTGGTATGAGTAGACGCAGGAGGGCATTTCACAAGTAATTAAGGAAAAAATATAAAACTGCCATCCAGCAAACAACAGTGAAATGAGGAGTTAAACAATGAATTAGAAATCCTCCTCTAAGTGGACTCTCGCGGGATGAGATTTTACAAGTATTACAGCTAATGTGCAAAACACAATTCAAACGAAACACCTGCAAATAGCAATTCCACTTTGTCAAAATATTGAAACCAGGATATACACTCAGGCTGAGTGAGGCTACAATTTACACACAACACTGGACAAGAGAAGATGGAGAAACGTTGCTGGTCTGATGAGTCTCCAGCTCCAGATGCTAGGCTCAGAATTTGATGGGTACATGAAAGCTTTATGGCAGTTGCATGAAGGGGATCCTCAAGAAAAATTTATGTGAGGACCACTGCAACAGAGCAGCTTTGGGATGTGGTGAAATGGGAGATTCTCATCATGGATGCAGCCGACAAACCTGCAGCAACTGTGTGATGCTGTCATGTCAACGTGGAGCAAAACCTCTGAGGCATATTTCCAACACCTTGTTGAATCTATGACACCAAGAATTAAAGGGGTAAGACACAAGAGGGTCCAACCTAGTACTATGGTCCTGATAAAGTAGCAGGTGAGTGTAGCTCTGATGGATCATACAAAATCCTTAGGACAACAAAATTAGTGGCATAAATCTTAGACATCTGCAACTTAGAAGCTGTCTGTATCATTTTAAAATCGTTTTGCTTAAATTCTCTTACAGAATGATTTCTTTCATCTTCAGGGTTAAATTTTGATGATGTAAATGTCCCTAATAAAGTGATGGATCAATGTAAATTCTATCATCAGGTGCACCATCTTTCTGGTCTCAAATCCTTTCTTCCTGCTGCAGAGCTGAGGTGCTCGGTTCTTAAGCAGGACGACATGGTGGAGTCATTCACCAAGTGTTCCTCTCTACCATTTGGACATTTGTAATATCTTGCTTGAAGAGAAATAATGTGCAGACCCTGCAAGACTCTTAACACATCTTTTAATTTAGAGTTAAGAGCAGAAAACTGGAGAAAAAGCTAATTTCTCACTCATTCAGCACACATGTGTCTTACAACCCCTCTTTGGCTTAAATAAATCAAATGAAAGTAGGTCAAATACAAATTCCTGCACGCCTCCACCATTCATCCTTATGCTAATTTATCTCTGCTTTACGCAATAAATAAATATGATTTATTTGATTCAACATTCACCAGTTCCCAGTAAATCTAATGCATGTGCTGGATATAATAGATTCATCTATTTCTGCCTTTTCTGCACTAAATACCAGTTGTTGTAACATTAAATAATTTCGTATTTAAGATTATTATTTATTTAATTTCCATGTTGAATGCTGCTCTGCTTTATCTTGTGTATGTTCTGTATGAATGTGTATTAATGTGTATAGAAGCAATTAATACAGTGTTGTATGAGTGTGTGTGATTGGTTGAATGTGGCATTGCCTTTTAGTTAGTAAATCCTGAAAATTTCATCCTTCTTTGTCATAAATATTAGTTTTTATTACATTAATATTTAAGATAAGAACTATTTTAACTTTTACTGTGTACAGAGAAAATAGCTTTTTATTCGTCTAGTATTTGTAAACCAAAAGTTACTGCATTTTTTTTTATATAGCAGTACAGGAAAAGGACATTTTCCATGTAACAGTAGATGATGGGAATTAAAATATTTAAAGACAAATTTTTCAGTAAAGTATCTTTCTGTCAGCTTAGAGTGCAGTCTAAGCCCTCGTTTTATTTAATGTATGCCATATTAATGTCCTCCAAAGATTATTGAGTGCTACAGATTTCAAAAGAGGCTGAGCCAGAGGAAGAGTAGGGTTGAGTGGAGTCATGGGCCACTTCTTGCCCTAAAACCATCTGCTTGAATGGGTATATAAATTTAAGGGAAGAAAAAGATGCTTTTTAGTGTTAGTTTAACCAAAATATGTCAGATTTTTATTGATACCTCAGAAAATTGTGTCAGCTTATGATAAAAGGGCATAATAACATCTTTAATCCTCTACGGAACACTTTGTTCATATTTTTGAAAATATACACCGACAAGAACAAGTATAACCATCACTAAAGTTTCCTGTTTCTTATGTTTATGCTAATTAAACCACAAAGTCATATGAAAGTAAAAAAAAAAAAAGATATACATGCTGACTGCCTTTTTAGAACCAAAACAAACAAAAGCTTGATGTTCAATTTTTGTTAACTGCTCTTAAAAAGTCTGAAGAGGCTTTAATTTCATTGTAAGTTTTAAGTTTAAAGAGTTCCCCCAACTCTATTTCTCATGGATCTTACAAAGTTGTCTTCACGCATGCTAAGTTCGCTTCATCTAGGAGTTGCAACGTTTTGCTAATCAAATTACTTTCACTCTGCATTTAGTCAAAGAAACCAAAAGCTTTTGAATAACAGATTTGCTTCCTCGCCTGAGGCGGGGCTGGATCAAGAGTTACTGAAGGAGAGAAAAAAAACTTGTATGTTGTCATGTGGGACGATATTTGCTAAAGATAAAACTATATTTTTAGCATTTTCTATAAACCACTTGGTCAGCTGTGTGAAACACTTTCACTGGCTCAGTTTCAATTAAGCGTGCAGCACAACGATCCACAGCAGACTCAGCATCACGCAGAAAAATCAGATTACACTTTTTTTAAGGCATTTCAATCAAAGCTCTGGTCAAATGAATGTTTTTGTTGACATTTTGGACTTGTCATGAGAATTTACCCTTTTGTGGACCATTAGATTCTAAACACCCTTTTATGTTGATTTCATTATTGAATATTAAGTATAGAGAAACCTTGTTCTACATGTACCTGGGGGTGGCTCTGGACCAAAAACTGGAGTGGTCTCAAAATAAAGACACAACATACAGGAAGGGACGGAGCCGCTTTTTCTTCCTCGGGTGGCTCAGGTTCTTCGATGTCTGCAGTGAAATGCTGCAACACTCATTGCAAGTCTGCTTTTCTATGTTATCTGCTGGTGGAGTGGCACTACCAACAAAGACTGTAGGCATCTGGACAAACTGGTTAAAAAAAAGAAGAAAAAAAAGGCCAGATCTGTGCTGGGTAGGGAGCAGGACTCTATTAGATAAATGATGAAGCAGCAGATAAGGAGGAAACTCCAGGGCACTGGACAATGACAAACACCCCTCCATAACACTCTGACAGGACAGAGAAGCAGCATCAGAAAGAGGCTGAAGGACTGAGAGGTTCAGGAGATCAATGAAATCAAGGTACTCTGTGTTTCTTCCAAAAGAGCAATGACTGTAACAGATGCTTCACAGCTGAAGGATATCAAACGGGAGAAAGAGCTGGAGTTCATCAGTGAGCTCCAGCTCTTTCTTTTCTTTTTCTTTTTTGGAGGTTCAGGAGATCCTTTGTCTCCACAACCATGAAACTGGACAACTGTGACTTCCAACATGTTCCTCATAAGCTGCAATGAGGAACTGTTACTCTTATATCTCTTAAATCTTATTGTATTCATTTCATTTATTTATCTAACTAGCTGCGTTTCCATCACCCCTAAAATTGTGCAAAACCTAAATATCGCAATAAAAAAACAGTAATGTAAACGCATTTCGAAAATAAATCTGGTAATGAAAACAAAAACCTCTAAAATATCGCAAAAGATTTTTAATGCTCTCGTGAGGTTGTTTTTCCAGACATGTCAATATAAAACTACAATGGTCCCTCACCAAACCTCGCGGTTCATCTTCCGCGGCCTCGCTGTTTTGCAAATTTTTTTTGTACGCAGCCCTGCATATTTAAGTATACGTAAAAGCTTTTTTAACCATTCTATGTGCAAATTTTACTGTAGGAATCGGCCCACTGTGCTTTGTAATGTCGTTAAATCAAGTAACAGAGGAGGGTGGGGACGCAGCGCCGACAGAGAAGCTGTAATCTATTTTACGGGGTGACTAATTATTAAGAAAAATTCACGTTGCTAAACATATGTAGGTTGTTAAGAGTGTATAAAGTGTGTGAGAATGTTAAAATGTTCATTATAGTTTGGGAAATGGTCTATAAACACACCGAGGAGGGATAATTAGGCCTCAACATGCATTTGAATTGTTAAAAAAATTAATAAGGTCGTCATTTCGCGGATTTCATTACACTGTATATCGCAAAGGTGTAATGGAAACACTTTTTACGTATTTACACGACAGGGGTCACACGAACAGTTTTTTTTAAGTAAAGATGGCGGGGTATGCGTGGACGCAGGAAGAGACAGAAATCTTTCTACAAACAGTTTAACAGAAAAATATAACCGCCATCCTTGATAGCAAACAACAGCAAAATGCAGAGTTTTACAAAGAAAATTAGAAATATTCGTCCTCCTCAAAGTGGAGCCTCGCGGAACGAGATTTTGCGAGTATTACGTCAGATGCACTAAAAACCACTCAGTGGAAAAACCTGCAAGTCGCAACCGCACTTTGTAGAAATTTTCTAAATATTGCTTTTATTTTACTAAAAATTGTAATGGAAGCGCAGCAACTATAAAATATGTGTAAATGTGTACATTTATGAGCATAAATTTACCCCGTGGGGATAAATAATGTAGTTATCTATCTATGACCAACTACTAAACACTAAAAATGACAAACGCACAGTTAAAAAAATAATCTTTAGTCTATCTGATTTAATCTGACCATACCCTTGAACATTACACAGCAGTGGAGTTAAGCAATGATTTTGCTGTAATATCAAGGACCATAACAGTACTTTAAGCCATAATGCTTTAATAATAACTGCCCATGTTAACACAGTGAGTGTGTGTGTGTTAACATGAGCAGATGTGGTTTGAAGTAATGTTCACATCACTTTTTCCACATCCAGTTTACTGGACTCTGACTGGAACATCCAGAATCAGCAGCTGGTCAGTAATAAATGAGAATTTGATCATGAATAGGTAGAAAACACTCACATAAAACATGGCACACAGCTGGGACTTAGACATTTTTCCACTTTAGACTGTTGCTGTTGGCATGATCCCTACAAACAGACTCTATGAGCAGTTTTTCATTCAGCATCTTTTTTCCATCCTCTTCCCTAATTTGATTTATTTCTCTGTTATTACGGTTAAACTTTATGATTAATATTTTGCTTAAAGTAAAGAAGAAATCTATTCTAACTGTGCAGATTTTAGTCAGTTTAAGCTCCAAGTTGGTGTTGGCTACGTATGACTCAGCATCGTCGTGCAGAACAACCTGCGATGCAGAGATGCTCTTCAGTCTGCATAATAAGTTTAGAAGATAAACTAATGTTGCAGCTCATGCATGTTATACACAGCAGGGTGCACTAGGGAGGTTGTCATATCTTTTCATGTTTCCAGAGTATTTTTTGCATCTTAAACTTACTTATTTTAGTTATTCCATCAACATGTATGTTTCCTTAGTCACTCACTGCATGTCTGGCATCACCTCAAAGAGCTAAAAAGCCTTTTGGATGAGAAGCAAAGTATTTTGAAAAAAACAGAAGTCCAGTTGCCTTCGATTCAAGCTTTTAGGTTCATCATGACCTGAATGACTGAGAATCTGCACTGTCATGTCCTCAAGAACTGAACTGGAACCCTTGTTACATGTATTTGTAATCTAAACAAAACACAACCCTAACCCTTTTAGCTGAGTTTCTCTCCGTTATTTTAGTATGCAACAGGATTGCTGCTTCCTCGTCTGTGCAAAAAATCATTTGAGCTGCATGGATTTCACTCAGCCCCTGTCGACAGGGCACTTATGATTAAGAGGCTAGACATTAATTACTCTAAAATGACATGCAAAGAACAGTCAGGATAAATAACACACCAGGGTACGCAGACAGATTAGTTATAGTAAGTGACACTGGGAAGAAATATTAATAATTGGCTTGTTGCTGCATGCTTGGATGGCTGCAGGATGCTAACTTTAAACTGCTTATACTACCTTTTCTCTTTACAAATCTCACTTAAAATAGGTCCCACTGGGTAAAAATGGTGAAGGGGAATCCTCATTCCCTTTATCAACAGCTCAAGCACAAATTTTGGGGCTATTGGATGATGCTGAGCTCAGGATATAAAAGTAAATTAATATGTTTTTTTTCTCATTCAGAGGATGGATCATCAATGCAGTGTAGACAGCTTTAAGGGGCTTAAGTTGCTGACTCTCTCTTCCCTGTCTAATGCCAGTGGAGAAAGAAGATGGAAACCTGAAGGAGTTTTTTGGCAGTCCCCTGTCCTTTGTCCACCTGTTGGCTTGAGATCCCCCCTTTTCCCCCAGTCTCATTCCCGCTGGTGTCAGGAGAATCCTCTTGTGATATTCTTCCTCAGTGGTAGCAGGATCAGCACTGAGGTCTTCATTTTTGCTGTCTCTTCCAGGCCCTCATTATCGACAGTATGAGTGGATCTCAATATGGACAGGAAGTAAGGGTTCGCTGAGCTTGAGCTGTTTCCTGTAGCTTTGCAAATGTAAATTACTCAATGAGGTTAACAAAACAAACTTCAGCATGCTGTCTTGCTGTGTAAGTATGTAAGGAGTGCTAAGCCACAAGGGGATCAAGTCGTGTTGACTGCAAAATAAAGAATTATAATATTAGAAGAGCTGAATTTACTAAGTAATTAATGTGGTTATTAGAGGTATTATGTATTTCATATACCTGGACCGAATTCAACTTGGCTGGCAGCCGGTCTAAAATTGGACAATATCACTCCACTTCTGGAAGGGAAATAGCAGAAAACATGAATCTTTAAATCCTCTGTGGATGGGTTTAATTTTGGGATTTAATATGTGGAGAAAAGATGGGTTTAAAAAGCATTTTAACTTTTTACACCCTTATCCAATGTCGCCGCTTTGGGGATTGTTTTGGCCACTGCTTGTTCCTTGTGTGGCAGGATCCACAGAAATGGCTCGGCCCACATGGCTTAGCCTGCAGCCCGCTGGCTGGTTCCTATCTTCAGCTTGCAGCAACACAGGCCTCGTCCACATAGAAAATCATACTAGGGTACACAAACCACTAACAAAGAAAATATTTCGAAATTGTGTGTGTTCAATAACGTGACTGTTTATGCAAATTATTTGCTATCAATATCATTATTATCAAAATATATAATATTAACAAACCTGTCTGGTTTTATTCAAATTTGACATTGTTTAAAGTGAGTGACATCTCTCTGGTCTGCACGTCTTTTCACGCTTCCCCCAGGAGAAAACTCTTACTCCCTCATTCTGAAATAATTACAAAGTACTTGGTATTCTGATTGCTGCAGAGCTAATCTGAAGGTTCCCAAGATTAAGAAATAAATGAGTGGAAATGATGATGTCAGGTCCACTTTAACAACTGAGTTACAGCCTTCATGATTTGGTTAACTGCTTCCACTGGGGTTCTGTGGAAAACCACTTGTACCACAGTATAGAATCAGATTATGGCTCCGGTGGAAGTGATGTTTTGTTCATGAACAAGCCGAGTCTTTGTAGTGAACGAGAAGAACTTATCTTCTAACTAAGGAAAGACTAGGGTTATATGTAATAAAGGCAGGGCCTCTGAGGTGGTACAGACCAGGGCCTTATTTATTAAGCTTACGTAGGAAAAAAAAACAGCATACGCCAAATAAAGGCAACTTTTGGTATTTATGAACCCCAAACTTGTTGAGAAAATGTTCCTACCTTCACGGCAACTCTGATCCAGGCGTTTCACACATTATCTAGAGAAAAGGGAAACGGCGACACCACCGGTACAGAATAAAATCAAGGAAATGCTGTGAAATGTGAGACATTTGTTCACAATCCACTATTACCTTTCGCACCACATGTTAGAGATTAAAGCTGTTTGCAGAAATGAATAAAGGCGCACATTCGATAATAATTCTCCTAAGAGCCACGCTCGGGGGAAAAACAGGATTTTCAGGAAAAAGGGAGAAACAAAACGTCCATGTTATAAAACCCATCCAGCTAA
The DNA here is from genome assembly GCA_037177495.1 of Rhadinocentrus ornatus. Lineage (NCBI taxonomy): Eukaryota > Metazoa > Chordata > Actinopteri > Atheriniformes > Melanotaeniidae > Rhadinocentrus > Rhadinocentrus ornatus. Next base: position 21,773,363 of record JBAMHW010000024.1, on the reverse strand, counting down.
ATAAGGTGGACAGTCTGCTGCCAGCATGTAGCATCAGTATGAAAAGTAGCTTTGGTTCATTCCCGCAGAGCGGGATGCAGACTGGAGGTTGGAGGTCTAGAAGTGATGCAACGGTAATGAAACACACAAGAGGTGGATTTCCTTTTTATTTGTTTATTCTTACACAATGTTTTTGTTAATTGTTGTCACAATTTCTGTCCAGACTGTCTTTATTTCCCGCAACTCCTTGTCCACCTGGTTAATAGGGGTGTCCCTCTGAATAAGTACAATCTAAAAATTATTTTCTGCTTGTTTCAGTCAGACATTAATTTTCACTCTGCACGATGTTATAGCAGTTATAGCAGATTAGCAGGCTACGCTACGCACCAGCTAGGCTGTAGTGAAGATGTACTACAGTTAGAAGCTGCATATTTGTTGAAATGTTTTACACAATTATATTTTATAATAAAAAAATGCACAAAAATAAGGCTCTGATGAAAAAGAAAATGTTTACCAACAGACAAGCCACTCATAATTGGTAAATGTGATTCTAATTAAGAAGCCATTTGAGAGCCGAAACAGCTGACTCTTCTAAGGGAGCCGAGTCACAAGAGCTGAATCTTTAAAAAGAGTCAAATTTCCATCCCTAACTGGTGATGACGGCAGTGTGTTTTCTTAGCTGCACTGTCAGCAGATGCAACATTCGCTCCTCGGTTGTGTATCTGACTGAAAGTTAATCAAGGAGTGTTCAATCAACCACAACTAATACAGCAAGATGGGGGATGTCACCCATAGCAGTGTTTACATCTGCCTGATAAAGTAAGAAGTGTGGATTCTAATGGAAGGACTAATGGATAATAGATTGAACATGCTTTTACAGATCTGTTGAACAGAAGCTGAAACACAAAATGAATAAATGGTATCCTGATTGTAAGAGCTGCCAGATTTCAATTTAAACTTCCTTTTATTATTATTGTAATTATATGAAAAGCCACCGGATATGTTTATGTGGCAAATGAGATGTTGTAAATGGCTGCTAACCATTCTACATGAGTTTGTTCTTGTTAACCGCAGAGCTTAGAGTCCAGTCATCTCTAAATGAAAACAAATATGAATATCTGTATGAAACAAAAAAAAAAAAAAGAAGAAGTAAATAAATTAATAAAGGGGACACTCAGAAATCTAGCTTATATTTGCTTGCCGTCTCATGTAATTTCATAGAGGGATTAGTGTGTGTGCCTCTAGACCAGCATGCAGATAAAATCTATTAAACAAACAAAGAACATTGGATTATGAGAATTTATAGCCTGTTTGTATTGCAGGAGAGGCCCCGCACCATGGGCAATGTGCCTCATAGTCAAATAAGCAATAAATTACAACATAAAGGAAAATGATGGAAATATCTGCTTGTTGTTATTGTAAAAGATATTTTGAAAAAGCAATTGTCATTTTGGTTATATTTATGTGACGCTGAACCCATAAAAAGAGCCATAAATCTATTCTGAGTCACAAGTTATTATTAAATGCACAAAGTTTATACAGTACATTAAAAAACAGAATTATTTGTAAGGAAGATTTAGGAGCTACTGCATAAGCAGACATGCAAATGAGTAATTGATAATGGTAGTGATGTCAAAATTAAAATCTCTTTGCAGATGTTTAAAAGAAAGAAGATTTGGCCTAAACACATGCCTTCAATTTGATATTTAACCACACTATTTAAACATCGAAACCACAGCATTCACTCTCAGTCCTAATTGGTCAATCCAAGTGATTGCAACAGAAATCTTTGTCATCATAGTGCAATATTCTATTAAATTATCATATTCAAACATAATTGCAGTGAAAACATTGGAGGACTTTCTCACAAGCCCCAATCATCAAAACATGGCTACATTACTGACCAGAACTGAAACATGAACACTCCCATGAGCCCTTGCATCACTGACTCAAGGCTGTCCGCGGTCCAAACACCCTCTTTTGTAATTTTCTACAATATAATATGATTTATGTTGCACATCCCATGTCAGTTTGAAGTGGAAATTTTTCTCATAGCATTGTTGACAGCGTAATGATGCGCTTGAAGACTGCAATGGGCAGCACTCTGTGAAAAACAACTTTTACAGATAACGCTATTCCACGAATCTAATGGCAATAATTGCTGTAATCTTTTCAGAAAATGCAGCTTCTAACTGTAGTGCATCTTCACTGCAGCCTAGCTGGTGCGTAGCCTAGCTGCTAATTTGCTATAACTGTTTGGAAAATAAATGTCGGATTTCTGACTGAAACACAAACAGAAAATAATATTTAGATTGTACTTATTCTGAAACCTGGGCACATTCAAAGCTTTTGATTTTGCATATGCATGTTTATCATGGCTGTCAAAGATTGCAGGATTCTGAAGACAAGACATGATTTGCTTGGTTTTAGTGGCCTTACATACCACCCACAATACCGCTGCTGCTGTCTTTTTCTGGTGTGATCTTAAAATAAACCAAGTGCCAGCCTTCTCATTTGTCCCCATGTCTATCATTTTACAAATTCACCAGCATGAGTTCTCTAATGTGTCCCTAATGGAAATATTACCTAATTTTGAATTTGATGTCATGCTTATATGTAGCCACCCCTTCTTTTAACACCTGCATGTAAACGTCTGGGAAGTAAGGAGACCACTTCATTATTCCCATTCTGGTCTGATGCAGGATTCTAGCTGCTCTAGAGTCCTGGACCTATGTTTCTGTATTTTTGCTTTCATGATGCTCCAAATCTTTTCTATTAGTGAAAGTTCTGGACTGCAGGCAGGCCAGTTCAGCACCCGGACTCTGCTGTGCATCTCAAATTTGGAATCATTGGACCGAAGTACAGATTTCCACTATTCTAATGCCTATTTATTGTGCTTATTGGTCGAAGTATTTTCCTTCTATTTGTTGACCTTCCTCAGAAGTGGCATCTTTACAGCAATGCTTCTTGGCAATAAATCTTATGCTGTTGAAAAGCCTGTTATTTACTGCAAAATTTATTGTCATCTTGGAGGATGGACTTCAGTCCTAAACTGCGGAGCTGGGACTGAAGTCCATCCCCCCAGTGGGGTAACCACTGGTTGCAGAATCTCATCTCTATATATCTCTGCACTAAGCTTGCCTCCAGTGATGACTGGCCTTATTTTCCTAGTGAGGAAAATGCCGCCCCACCCCATTGTACTGCCTCCTCCAAAAGCTGCAAACAACATAGCATTCACCGCAACTTCTCCACACTGGCATCTGGCTTTCCTGGAATCTAAACTTATTGCTGAACATGACGCCCCTCCACATATTCAAGTTTTTTGAAGACTCCAGGGTCTAACCGTGAAGCGCATTCATGGCAGGCCTCATGGCAACCCAAAGAGACTGGAGACTAGTTGTGTTCAGTCTGACTGATTGCACGAGTAGAGAGCCATCAGCCATTTTGTTCTGCAAATCTTAACTGCAATCCCCATTATATAGACCCTGCCCTTTAATTAGGGCATGGTACTGGAGCTCCAATAAAGCTGTAATTAGCACTGTGGAACACCAGCCTAGTCACCCCATGGCATTGACCCTATCCAGATCAGTCAAACATGGCATACTTGGAGAGTCCTATAGCAGGGTCCATAGCAGAATAAACTGTTTTAGCATTGAGAGGGACAACTAATTTTCCACGTGAGTAATTCACATACTCAACTCTGCTGCTCATTCCACATATCCATTTTTTCTTACAAATGTGCCACCATTTTAAAAGGGAAATAAATATAATTTCTGTGTAAGATTCATTGCCAAGAAGCATTGTTACAATAAGCAAGAATCCACCAAAAACAAATTTTGTTACTTTTTGTATTAAGTTTATATGTATTTATCACAGGAAAAGTAGGCTGAGCTGTGGCAAATTATTTGATCTTATACCATCTTTGAAAGTGACATGAAACTGCTTTCCATCAGCTGGAAATCTCAACATCCATATGTGCGAGTAAAAGCCAAACTCTCTCAGGCCTTGTTTTTGCACTTCACACAAGTTTTGCTGGGTCAGATGTACACTGTCTGGCTAAATAAAAGTTACTAAGTAAGCAAATAGGTTCCAATAGGACGATTACTGCCTGGATGTTTATCTTTCAGCTGGCAACAAGGTATTTAACTGCGACTGCAATGAGTAGCTTCTTATAGTAAATTAATTTAAAAATCATGTGGAAAAACACACTCTGTGGTCGTGGAAAAGATGTTAGTCTATATGGATCAGATCATTGGCATCAAGCAGAGAAAACTTCTGTCCAACACATTATTAAAAAGAATAATAGGGGCGAACCATCATCCTCCAGGAAAAAAAAGTGGTCAGAAAACATCCTGAATGATGCTATTTGGTGATCAATTAAACATTTGGTGATATCAGATGGAAAAAAAAAACACCAGTAGAACTCAGGTCTATGTTTATTAGTGAAAGTAAGAGCATTTAACACACACATTGTTAAGGGAGCTCAGGGGATTGGGACTAAACAGCTGTGTAGCCATAAGAGAACCACTAATCGTGAGTCCAAGTGGAGAAAAAAGTTTCAGTTTGCTAGGAAACATAAAGACTCTGGAGCAATGGAAGTTTCATGATCTTTCTTGTTATACTTTGTGAGTTTTCCCCCCATGTGTATTCTGTTTCGCTTTTTGCTTCCTCTTTGTTAGTACACCTGGTTTGATTTGCTCATTTACGTCACCTGTTTTCTAGTAGTTCACCTCTGTGTAAATATACACCTCGGTATAATTTATTCTCTGCCACTCGTCATATACTCGTGTCAGTCTTCCCCTTTGTTAGTCTAGTTCTTGTTATTAAAACCTTGACTTCTGCACCAGTCTGCCTCCTGCCTCATTAGCCTGCATTTAGGTCCTCACATCCACTGCAACTTGACAGGAAGGAGGTCATGTGGTCTAATGAGTCCAGATTTACCCTGTTCCAGAGTTATGGGAGCATCAGGGTAAGGGTAGATGAAGTGATGCAGCCATCATGACAGGTATCTACTGTACAAGCCTGTGGTGGCAGTCTGTGATCTAGGGTTGCTGCAGATGATCAGGCCTAGGTTCAGGTCTAGGTTTGACAACATTATGTATTCAAAGAATGAGGTTAGCTGACCTGAATATACTGAAAGAACAGGTTATTGCATCTTCCCTGATGGCACGGCCATATTCCAAGACAGCGATACCAGGATTCACCGGGCTCAGGATGTGAAAGAGTGGTTCAGGGAACAGGAAACATCATTTTCACACATGGATTGGCCACCACAGAGTCCAGACCTGAACCCCATTGAAAATCTTTAGGAGGTGCTGGAGAAGGCTTTGCACAGCGGTTTGTCTCTCCCATCATCACTACAAGATCTTGGTTAAAAATTAATGCAGTATTGGATTGAAATAAATCTTGTGACATCGCAGAAGCTTATCGAGACAATAACTAAGCAAATGCTGCTGGAATTTTTTTTTCCTTTCGTTTTTCCAAAGTGCAATCATGTTTAGTTGGGCAATGTTTATCTTTGCTGTTGACAGCATTGAACTAGAAGGTTATCAGACCTATTTTACGCGTTTTTTCCCCCAAGCGAAATCTGAGATTCGTCATAAAGAAGGTGTACAGCAGGTTTTAACAGTAACTGGACCTCTGTTAGTCCTGATATATTATTTAATCTGAAAAAGAGCCAGTGGATCTATGGAGGCAAAATGACTGGTATGACACTGATATTCGTTCATTTTTATGCCCAGTTCTGGGTGAACATATGCTCTTTGACATAATTTCTTCCTTACATTTTTGAGTGAACCATGAAACAAATAAGCTATCACTATGGAATGACATTTTCCTGTTATTGGTTTACTAATGGTGCAGCCAGTGTTCTTATAGAAGGAGCATTAGTCATTTGCAGCAGTTCCTTGTGCTTTGGAAAGACATAAAAGGACAGGAAACTGACAAGAAGGATTCTTAACCCACACTCCATTCAGGACTAAATGTGTCATTAAAACTGGGCTATTTTTCCAGTCTAACAAAGGTTCCCAAAGGTCAAACATTTTAATTGTAGTTTAAAGGAAGAAAATAAATTATGTCATTCTGTTGGTTTTGCCAGTATTGTCACACATTAAAAATTTGATCAAACATTTGGCTTTGCACCACTAATCATAGTCGTTAAAAAAATGTGAGTTAGACTCATTACCATCTTCAGACACATGACATTAACGATCAAGACAAGGAAAAACTCATTTCGGCCGCTTTTATTCGTGATCTCATTCGTTCGGTCACTACCCACAACTCGTGACCATAGGTGGTAACGTTGATCGACCGGTAAATCAAGAGCTTTGCCTTTTAGCTCAGCTCCTTCTTCACCACAACAGAGGGATGCAGAGTCCGCATCACTGCAGACGCCACACCGATCCGCCTGTCGATCTCCCGCTCCATCCTTACCTCACTCGTGAACAAGACCCCAAGATACCGGAACTTCTCCACTTGGGGCAGGACCCCATTGCCGACCCGGAGAAAGCACTCCATTGTTTTACGGCTGAGGACTATCGACTCGGATTTGGAGGTGCTGATTCTCATTCCAGCTGCTTCACACTCGGCTGCAAATCACTCCTGAAGATCACAGCCTGACCACGGCAACAGAACCGTATCATCCACAAAGAGCAGAGATCCAATCCTGAGGCCACCAAACCGGATCCCCTCAAGGCTGCGCCTAGAAATTATGACCATAAAAATTATGTACAGAATCAGTGACAAAGGGCAGCCATGGCGGAGTCCAACCCACAACGGAAACGATTCTGATCTACTGCCGGCAATGTGGACCAAGCTCTGACACTAGTCGTACAGGGACCGGACAGCTCAAACAAGGGGGTCCAGCACTCCATACCCCCCCCCCAGGAGCGAACACGGTCGAATGCCTTCTCCAAGTCCACAAAGCAGCCAACCTTACAGCCACTCCTTTAGGCTTTTGTGAATCAGTAATGAATTTATAAAGTGTCAGAGCAGTTATAAAAAAGTAAAAAACACATTTTTTTTAATTTTTTTTCACTTCTGTCCTCACATGTGATGGGCAACTGTTCTTCAGCCCTGTGATTTCACTCTTGAATTATCAGATGTTTGGTTTCTTAATTTTCTTTTATCTCTTCTCCCCTTTGCTCTCCCATTCACAATTTCCTATATATTGATGTCATCATATATCATATATGTTCAAAGGGATTTAGAGAACTTAATTTTTGATTCCATGAGGACAGAATAAAATTAGTTTCTGAAGTTCCGGTAAACATCCAATAGAAAGATAAAAAAAAAACAACAACACAATACTATATAGAAATAATAAAAAATAAAAAAATATTGTTGATTTTATGTTTCTTTCTCCTTGGTTATTGATGTCTAGGTGGAAGAATACAGCATGAAATCTTATTTCAGACTCATTGATATTTCAGAACTATGGTTGAACGAACTAGTACCAACTTTCACAAAGTATTTCAATCATTTTACAGAAATGTTTGTTTGATTCACTTCAACGGCTGTGGGCTGATTATCTCTGATCATCTGGGGCTTCAAGCTAATGGACACAGATTAATGGAGGTTCCTGGTTGTCCTCAGGGGTAAAATTCTACACTGACTAACAGTAGCTGTGACAAAAGCAGTAATCTTGAAAAGAGCTGTGAGCAGTTGCAGGGCTGAATGCAGGTGATAAACAGAAAGCTGTGGGGACTTTGTGATTGCGTTTGCTTTATTGCTGCCCAGCATACTGTGAAATTGTTCATTAATTGTAAATAAAACCGAATAACTCTTTTTTAGTAAATTGATCAGTTGTTCATTTTGATCTTTTTCTGCTTCAAGGGATTTTGATATGAGGCCAACTGAAGAAGAGTCTTTGAGGGGCCATCTCTGAATAATGTGGGCCTAGATTGTTTAGTGACATGCCTTTTTATTTGAATGAAGTACTTCCATTGTCTACAACAGATTTACACCATCTCATCTCGAGTCTATAATATGTGTGGTATACATGCGCTATTGATGGCACATGTGCAGATGTCATTTGCAGAGTGCACAGCCAGGTTTTCACTGCACCGAAAGACAGTCTTCCATCACTGTTTCAGTGCGATGGGGCCGATGAGGTCAGCCTTCTTCTAAAGGATCAAAGCTGCGGACACTAGAGAATTTTCCATTACTTTGCCACTATAAAAGCTTTACACCAGGTTGTTGTTTAATCCTCCTGTATTTGGTCTCTTTAGATGGTCAGAAATCAGTATCTTTAAAATTAGAGTTAAAGGATGATTTTGATTCAAAGACGAATGATGAATGAAATGAAAGTCAGTTTAGCAGCTCCATATAGCAGCATGTTTTATATGTATATGTATTGTATGTATATATAGTAGGGCTGTCAAATGATTTGATCGATTAATCACAGCTTTCAAATTGATCATGATTAATCACAGCATACAGATTATACATGATTAATCACCATTTGCGACTATGTCTGAAAATTGTAACAACAGAAAGAGCCAATGCTTTAAATATTTACTTTTAACTGGCCTTTCCTTGAGTAAATGTCAGATGTCCAAGGTTCAGTAAATGCAGCATGTAATGTACCTCTATATGTTGTTCTAAATCATCTCTACCATGTTCTAGATCATAATACAGAATTCATGCAGCATCATCTCATCACCGTTTCCATCATGATAATATCTGTCATAAAAACAACACATGTGATATCTGAAGTTAAACAGCCAACATTGATGATAAAACTGATGACCTGGATAAAAATATGTTTTCCCTTTAATCACTGAAGTGTGAGTGTTTGTGCAGCAGTGATAAAAGTCCTACAGCAGCATCACCCAAAGTAAAAACCTGCAAATAAAAGTTTTTCTTTCATCAGATGATCACTTTAGTTGTAATTATCAGATCAATATTTCACAAAATCTAGAACTAAAACAGATCTTATTTGTGCCCCCTTTTTCCTGGTGCTCCTACCTGGCCCCTCATCAGAACTTTTGTAGACCTGCCCCTGCATATCTGAAGTGTAAACCCTGTCTACCACCGGCCAACTACTGTGTTAGAGAAAGGTCCCATAAAAAACATTACCTTAAGGTTAATATGTGACAGTGTGAACCATGAACTGCTAGTTTACTTCTTCTCAGCCAAATAATAAACGCAACAACTTAAAAACATTAAAATAAATAAAAAATAAAATACAGGAAAGTGTGGGTGTGTAAGAGTATGTGTTAAACCCCCCCCTTATTTTATATACACATTCATACACAGACATATACACACAAACAAATATACAAGTTGCATGTGAAGAGCAGAGGGTGAATGAATGAATGCAAGAATTGATAAGTAAATAAATCAATATGTATATTGCACTGTTTGAGTGTGGGTGGTTATTCAGTCAGCAGGGTGGGGGGAGGGGTGATACATTTAACAGCTTATGGGTAAAAGATGTTCTTGAGTCTGTTGGTTTTAGTTCTGAGTGTCTTGTATCTTCTCCCAGACGGGAGGAGACAAAAAGAGGATAACCAAGGTGTGGGGTCTGTGACGATTCCACTGTTTTTTGCTGGAGTCTGCCACTTTAAATGTCACTGAGGGAAGGTAGTGCTGTCCCGATCTCGCTGTAGTCTCTTCTTGTCCTCTGCAGTACAGCAGCTGAACCAGACTGTACAGACGCAGGTGAGAAGGCTCTCAATGGTGTAGTGGTAGAAGGCTATAAGTAGCGGTCGGGGAGGTGGGCCTGGCGGAGCTTCCTGAGGAATTACAGTCTGTTATGCCTTCCCCACTTGGTAAGAGATGTTTGTGGACCAGGTGAAGTCAGTCGAGGTTGTGGACTACAAGGAACTGGAAGCTCTCCACCACCTCTATAAATGAAAAGGGCAGAGTGCTAAATCTGTTTTTTCTCCTGAAGCCCATAATTATCTCCTATGTTTTGGAGATGTTCTTTTTCAGATTATTGATGTCACAGCATCGTCAAAGATGCTAGACCTCCTCCTAGATTCGTTGTTGTTCTCAATCAGTCCCATAATGGTGGTGTCAGCAAATTTGATGGTGTTTCTGGTGTGGATGGGGGAGTAGTCATGTGTAAAGAGGAGAACAGGAGGGGGCCGAGGACACATCCCTGCAGTGTACCAGAAAGTCCATCCATCTTAAGCAGGTGTATGTTTTATTAACTCATTAGAACCGGGGGTGCTTTCATGACATTTGCATATGGATTATATGTTGCATTAGGCCGTAATGAGATTATACACTTTTGTTGTTGTGTTTCTGTTTATCATTGTTTTCATATTGCAGGGAAAATTAAATCACGAATGGCAAGTACTGAGGCAATAAGTGGAGGAGTTTTCCAGTTTCCAAAGCTTTCCAAGTGACTTTTAATTGAATACCTTTTTTTTCCTAGTCTGACGAATCTAGCCACAAAGTGAGCCACCAATGGCAACAATTTCTGCATTACACATGGGAGTGTGTGGGTAGTGACGTTTGACAACGTTTGAAACCGACTGATTTATGTACATAAAGGAAGCAAAAATTCGGTTTCTTATAGTATGCATGTGAAGTTGAGTCTGTGCAATGATGGACATTATGAAGATGATTGCAAGTCACTTCATTGCGATTCTGTCGATTACATTAAATTTAAAGTTTCAATAAAGCCAATTCAAACATTCAAAATACATATTTTTTTTAATCTGTAAAAAGATGGATAATTATATGGAATCTGATCTGATTTTAAATAATTTCTCTGCTTATGTTTTCTCAGACACATCATAAATGAGAACTTAGTGCACAGGAACTTGGAGGAAAAATGGCCAACCTCCTTGCCAAGGCTGTGGGGGTGTTTATTTTTATTATTTTTATTTATTTTTTTTATCAGACCTTGACTACTGGGTTAGCCCTCTGTGGGTCTGAATGTAACTGAGTTTCATAGTCATTTTAAGGAACCCTCCACAACAGAGCCACATAGGTTTTCTCATTTTTTTGAAGAGACAAGCTCAAAAGCTTAACCCCAAAGAAGACCACATGATTCAGAAAACTGGACTTACTCCATTAACAGTCCCAGTTCAGAGTGACTGAAATACTTAATGTTGTGTTTTTATTATTTCATATCTGATGTGAGCTGTTGTCGTGGGATAAAACAACTTTTTTTTGCCATATAAATGCTATTTATGTAGTCAGATGACTCTAGACTTCAATGGGTCCTAAGCAGAATAAGTTTTGGGGGCCCTACCCCTTCATGCCATGAACAAAGTTTGGGTTTAGATGTGACACCCTAAGTCATGGTATATTGTATGTTAACTTCTTTAAAACACTCTAGGACACTATTGAGCAACATTATTGCCTATAAAGCACTGTCAATTAGGCTGCATAAAGCTGTAATAACATGCATCCCTCTTTAATATACAAAAGGAAAATATATAAGAAAATAACATATGCACACAACTTAGTTATTGCACAATTAACTTAACTTAGTTAAAGAGATACTGAATGATCTACCACACGGCAGTAGCACCAGTAACTGAAGGAGATGTGTTTTTGTGGAGCAATGTGTGCCACTGAAAACACATGCCAACACATTTTACAATGTGTCTTGTAAACATCTCTACTGACGCCGTCCAGCTAAGGATGAAAGCGCTTTTGAGGACATGGTGGAGTATCGGGTGCAGAGGACGTTTTAAAAAGGCGCAGGTGTTGTGAGCAGCGCCGGTGTGTGGTGTCTGTCTCTAGGCAACCGTGAACGCAACACACGCAACGAAGAAATTGCCTTTAATACGGACAGTCCCTATTAAACCAATAAAATGCCGGGAGGAGACGTTTCCATATTTTACCGGATGGTTGGCAACCCCACCGCTAGCTTGAGCTACAACTGCTTTGCTGGCTACCAGTACCCAACCAGTTGGTAAACCTGTTAGCACCTGCTGCTAAATCAAATTGCGTTTTCAGAAAGTGCTGTCACATGTCTACTCTTCATCATCACCAGACTAATACCTTACTTTACAGTATAACTGCATAAGAAATGACTTTGTCCTTGCACAGCTGCTTTGTCAGCCTTCTTTTTTTCCCCTTTTTTTGCCCCAAATGGATAATTCCTCTTCACAATGTAGCCCATACACCACTCAATCAAACAACCTTCTTCTGTTGGGGGGCCCCCTAGTGGTGCGGGGCCCTAAGCGGTCGCTTAGTCGGCTTAGTGGCAAAACCGGCTCTGTATGTAGTTGATCAGCAGCCTTAGTTAAAAGCAGACATTACTTCTCATTTTCATGTAACTTTGAAACTTAATTTGGCTCCTGTGTAATGTTTTTCATTCATGCTTGGCATTTTTTTCTGATGTGATTGGTAGAAAAAATAAAAGAACCAAGGTTTAGTACTTTTGTGCTTGATGCATACAAATAAATCTACTGTGTCTTTATTTTACTTAACAGGTCCATAGGGAAGGAAAAAGAAAGAAAACAAAAACTTAACGTATTTTGGTCTTTTTAGGCATCGCTCTGACTGATAAGCCAAATTTTTGACATTTTGTTCTCCACAATTTATTATAGGAAACTTGACTTGGACCTGGACCACATATAGTGTAGGTATCTGGGTTTTAACTCCTGATACTGTGGAGATCTTGCTGCTTAGACTGGAGGGCAAAGAGCCACAATTTTATTTGGTAACTAAAGGAAAAAAAGTAATTTTTTCCTCATTTTTGGGAGTTTGGCGTCATCGTCAGCTCCACAGTCACTGATTTGATCATTTTTACTCGGCAACAAAACCCGGGAGCAATCCCTGTAACACATGTAGCTGTAAAACAAAGTAATTAGATTCACTGGCGTACAACATCTTTCATCAGGCTGTGATGGGCTGTCATTACTGTATAATACGTTTTAGACTTCTTAAGAAACTTGCCTTGTTATTAACTAACTCCTTTCATTAATGCTTTATGTTTCTATCTTTACTTCAGAGAGAATAAATTACAAGACCCACACACAATCTATACATATTATCTCCCTAGGAACACTTCCTACTTGCTGTTTCTCTTCTGGTTTTTCTTCGTTTTAAGAATGTTGTCAGGTCAAAGGTCTGACATTTGTTGTTTTTGTTAAGACAAACATCCAATTATTTCAACCATTTCTCCATCAAAGATGAGATGTACATGATCAAAATAATTCATAGAGCCAGAGCAACATGTCTGCATGAGTTCTTCCCACACATGCTGAAGACATTTCCAAATAATTAGTCCATCATGTCAAACTATGCACTGCATGAAACGAAGACGTTAAGGTGCATTTTAACGAGTATATTCATGACTTTAGGCTCCATAATGATAATTTTCTAATATTAGATGGGAAATACATGATATACTTGTCAATTTTAATAATTCTGGTTTAGCTGTTGTAATTACTTGTTCTTGGCCTGAAGGGCAGAAGCTGCAAAAAGAACGTTTCTGAACAATGATCATTAAAAAAAACAGGAGGACTTTGTGCAGTGAATCTGACCAATAGCAGGTTTTGTTCTTCATTTCTTTACCTTTCAAATTAAAGCTAATTAATATATTTAAGTTTAACTCTAATTTTCTGATTTTTTATATACTGTAGCTGCAAATTCATTTTAAAGCCTTTTTACACAAGGTTTGGTTTAATCCAGTTAATCTTAACCCGATTTTAAAAGAAGGACCTATTACACAATCCACATTAGTCAATTCAACTCAGCAAAATTCCGCAATGAGGCAATTATCATGTATCATACATCTGATGAGATTTTTTGTTAGTAATCTCTACAATATATTTTATCGTTGTTTCAACAACAAAACATCAAGTTGTAAAATGGCGTTTTCAATGTGATACATAAGTACTGTCACAACAAATAGTTAGAAAATAATTTTGTAAACCTGTAATAAAAATTACTACTACTTTATTATTATTAATATTATTTTCATTATTATTATTAAAATTTTATTTTTATTATTTCATTTGTTGAGAAAATATGTCTTACAGTAAGAATATCATAAGCATCTCAATTTGTGATTACACTTTTAAACTTAATAATAAATTGAAAAAAAATCTATAAAAACAGATTCGATTAATGGTCCATATTTTTCAATTATGTTGTTCACTGTGACAGCCTGCTGTCACTTTATATTCATTCCACCTTATTTAGTTAAAGTAAGAAGTTTAAATTTATGTTTGTGAAGATTTTGATTTGTTTAAAAATGACATTGACATTAAACTGCAAATGTCCATCGAACATTCATTCAAACTGTCTCCAGTTAGTTTACTTTTCAGTCAGATGTCAGTAATTAACATATTTAAATGGAAACTGTAGTAAATCCGGTAATCATGGAAAATTATGCAAATGTGTTACGGTGACTGATAAAAAGAGGTTATGTGAGAATTTTATGGTTATTAACTGATATGATATCCTTCCGATGTGATGCAAGTACTGTCACAGCAGACAAAGATGTCAAACAGATGTCACACTTCTAAACATTTAAAATGCAATTTTCATTTTATTTCTTTAAACAGTAGTCAGTGTTCATGATTTCATGTTTCCATTTTGCAGAAATACTTAACAATGTAAAGAGTTCGAGAGAAAAAAAACCCTAAAGTATAACAGGTCAAATTAACAGCAATTCATATGATCCACATAAAAATCACACAGAAGAACCATAGCAGACATTACAGTACACATTTACACAACGCAAAAGTAGTTACCTGTAGTGCAGTCATCGCTGCACCTGCGCAAACACATGAAAACATCTTTAAGTCTGGAAGAATTTTGGCCATTGACGGCCACCGTACATTCGGAACTTATCTTGGAATTTGAAGTCCATCTATATCCATCTTTATCACTAGATGTCAGTAGTTTTACACACTGTACATTTAAGTATTTCAATCAGAAACTTTTTAAAACTAATTAACACATCATAATTAAATTCAGAGCAGGGGTGGCAAAACCGGTCCTTGAGGGTTGCAGTGCTGCAGGTTTTGGATGTTTCCTGCTGCAGCACACCTTCACCAGATTAATAGGTCAACATGTTTGGCCACAAATTGACAACAAGCTGTTGAGGAAAGCCAATTTAATTTAAATCAGATGTGTTAGAGCAGGAAAGATATAAAACCTGCAGCCCCAAGGACTGGAGTTGCTCATTGCTAATTTAGAGTATCAATCATACAGTTCATAGAGGCAGTAAGTGTTCAAGCAACACTGATGCCTTCATATTAAAAGACCAATAAACTGTAAAAGCATCCACCAACATCTGAATTTTAATGGATAGTAAAAGTGTTCAGTTGTAGGTAAATGACTACTTTAGTCATGAGTTCCATCATCATCATCAGTAGTCACCAGCTCATGCACCCAACACCTGGGTGCACATGCTAGCTTCAGCGAGGGTGCTGCCCTCAGGGCTGCAAAAAAACAGATCACTTTATTTTCTTGACCTAGATGCACTGATTTACCACTAAGTCCAGTATGAAGGTCACAAAAGAGGATTAATGTTGTTGATTTTTTATTAAAAGGTGGGAGTATGGGATGTTATACATCCTGTTATAAAGAAAGGAAATGGAGATAAAGTTACTGATGGTTAACAAAAACAGGAAATAAAGACTGTGGAACTAAGGAATTTCAGAATTGACCATCTTTATTCTCTAAATAATGTATTTAGCTGATCAGTTATGAGTTAAATGTTTGTTACATCATAAGTTGGTGAGTCAAAGTTTCTTCCACTTCTTTCTTCATGTCAAGTGTAATTGACAAGGGTAAAAGAGCTTGTAAGTAGCATATTAGTATGTTTTGCATATTTATGAGGTTTATGGGGTGCCTGGTGTCACCTGTGCCTCATAAATATTTTTTTATGAGGCACAGGTGACACACAGCATTGGCATCTGGGTGGTGGGTGTGTTGCTGTGGGTGTGTGTGTCACAAAGTTTGAAAGGTACCAACTTATCTGTGTTTAGAATGAATGGATGAGGAAGTGGGGTGAGCTCAGTGGTGGTGACTTTTTCTGTTGACATAGCATAATTTGTAGAAAGTCTCTTGCAGTTAGAATATCGTTTTATTCGTTAATTGGATTTGTTTTTTTGAACTGTGCATGGAAAGAATAAACATATCGCTGCTGACACAGAAATGCTTTGGAACGTGCGCCCGGCAGATAAGCCTGAATTTAGCCCACAGCAGCCCTCAGAAAATTACAGTTTTACTGCAACAAAACTATTTTTTCTTGACGACAATGATACAGTGACAAGCTAAAAATGGCTCTCTGATGACGAAAACATGACGAGACGTTTGTGAAATTTTGTTGACGAGACGAAAATGTACATGGGCTGATTGTCCAACATTAAAAATACTCAACATTTGTGAGCGCAATCTGTCAACCAGCACTGCTGCTGCACCTTGGCCACGCCCACCACCAGATTTGCAGCGCGCACACAGATAAGCAGTTTATATATTCATAGCGGCATGGTCGACTAAGCAGTTTGGGGGTCGTAAGTGACGAAACAATATATGGACATATTGTAACTATAATCCATCATCTTTCCACATGTAGACCAGGTCAAGTTGAGCATATGTGTTCCTCATCCATCGCTCGTATGTTGGGCATGTGTATGTTCAGGGTGGAGTATCGCAGTTGTTGCCCTTTGCTTTTTTGGAGTAATTGATTCCACAGTTAGATCAGAAAGTATCTGCTGTTGGTTGAGAAACCTTCTAAATCTAAAACCATTCCTTTTCATTTTTGTAATTATTGATGAAAATAACCAGCTCACAATGTGTTGCTATATGCTGAACTTATAGATCTGCTATTTTATTGTGACATTTCTATATGATGAAGCAGGGCATCAGTTCATGAAAAAAGTATAAATCTAGAAATAAAAGGTTTCTGCCCAACAGCTATGAAGTATAGCACGGCAGCATTGCATCCCTGTTGATGGGAAAGTCTCGTCTAAAACTATCCATCTGGTAAAGAATCTGGCTATTATACAAAAGAATTAAGGTTAACTTGTTTTTTAAATAACAATACTTGTGATAACCTGTCAGCCTCGATTCCACTTTTTAATACGTATTATTGACCTAAATTAATTTGTTTAAAGACTAATACTTTTTAAAAATTGGACTAAAAATAGACTAAAACCTTTCTTTTTCCTTTTTTTTAAAGTTTTCGTCGACTAAAGCTGGACTAAAACTATTAAACTTAAAAATGACTAAAATGTGACTAAAAATAAGAAGCATTTTCGCCCTGAAGATTAAAACTAAGACTAAAACTGAGATAACTGCCAAAAACTACACTGTTCAGTTCACAACCAGAATCCTACCTGTGTGGAACAAGCATCTGCAGTGCTTTACTGTTTGTTGGTGTGTTTTGGCACTGTGTTGAAGTTCCCATTAAGCGAAGCACAAAGCGAGCCCTCCGGCTGTGTGATCTGACTGTAATCAGTCCTGCATCTGTCTACCATCATCTTCCCTTAAAGTCTCCCTCCCTCTCCTTAGCCCACGCTGTGTGCTCGTCTTTCAACCGGCCAAGTCTACTTCCCACATATGCTACCTTCATGAGTAATTGCTTGGATTCACAGCTTAATTCAGATGGGGGATCCATTTACCTGCAGCAGATGAAGACAGGCAGGATGTTTATTACAGAGATTATCGCACCCTGGCTGACACCTAAAATTGTGGTAATTGAAATGCACACACGCATTCAATCAATAGATTTAGGGACATGAATGTGCAAAGTTTCAGTGGCACTGAAGGCAAGTCTGAACAGCAGCCCACAATGTCAGGAAGTTCTTGTTATAAAAGGTTCACACGGAGACTTTTATTATCCAGAGGACTTTAACTTTGACTGGTCCTGCTGATTCAGCAGATCAGAGCATACAGGATGTACTTGAAATGCTCTTTTGATTACACTCAGTTTGTGTTATATGTCACGCTTCCACTCCCTCACCTAGCGCTCTAGGCTTTTTATAGCACCAGAAAGCTGAAAAGTATGTAAGTTCATATTAACATTAAACCATCTCTGTATCTGCCAACCGAAATGCTCTGATTTGAGGATTGTTATAGCCCTTTTAGGATTCTGACCCTTTTCTCTGTTTTTGTAATTCAAAGTGGGCTCTTTTCCTTTTAAAAACAGGTTTATACATTTTAATTTTGGACACATTTTACTTCAAAACCATACTTTTATCTCAACAGACTGACCCTTCCTAACTAAAGGCTATCAGAGAAGAAGAAAGTTGCCTTCAAAGAGATTAATGGATTTGTGATGTAGTAAAAACATCCGAGGAAATACCATGCAGGTTAAAAGTGCCTCCAGACTTCCACAAGCAAGCAAACATCCTTGTTTTGGACAAAGTAAGAGAGCATGCAGACAACTAAAGGAAAACTCAGTGAGCTTACTGAATATATTAGTGAGTCTCAAACTAATAAACATAAAAGGGAAAACTCTAGAAAGCAGTTGTATCCTGTGAGCAGCAGTCCTGCTGTGAAAATAAAAGAGCAATAAAGAATATAGAATTTGCTTATTGTGAGGTGTGTTCACCCACTATTCCCTCTGTTGAAGCAGCTCTGGATCTTGGTTTTTGCTTGGAGTGGTATCATTCACCCCTTTTCCGCAGTAACTCTTTTCATTCAACTGATTTTAAAGCTTGGCGAATTTCAAGTGAAATTAACCAGAAAAAAAGTTTCTCTCATCACACTTTCCCCTAAAAAAGCACCTAGAAGAGGGGTGGGACTTTTCAGATTTCCTGGAATTCTTAGGGGGCAGGGCTGTGCACTGAAGAACTCTGATTGGTGGAACGAACTTGCAGCGTTCTACACTTCCAAGAATAAGCCGTTTTTTTTAATGTATTGATTGTTTGAAAATTAAGCTATGAGATGTAGATGGACAAAGTTTGGCCCCAAGAGGGTCTCTCAAAGAGCACAGGGGATCCCAGAGGATTTGACCATTTATTGTGACTAATGTCCACACAGAGACAAATTAAAGTGTGTCTGATCAATGTATCTATTTATTTTTAATCATCTGGGCATTTTATTCACATGGAACTTGTGTTTTGGAAGCCTAAACAAACCAAAACTTTTTTTTAACTAGATCACATAGTGAATAAATGGGGGGTCATCAAATATTTTTTAACACATGTATCTTTAGTCAAAAAAAATAAATAAAAAGCTTCTTATAAGGCTACAACTTGTGCATCCAATCAATTTCTTTAAGTCCACTTAATACCTACAATTGCTCTTGTAAATGATGCCCAATGCACCATATAAAGCAGTATTCATAAATGCCATTTAGAAAACCCGTTCCAGTTCTAGTGTTTGTAGGTCCTGCTTAAAATGGCATGTATTTATATCTTGTGTGTGCAGCACCATTTATAAATGCCACTCCTGGTGTTAGCTGATGACACAAAAATCCTTGTTTAATTCTGCATTTGTAAACTAGAGTGCTGATATTAAGACAATAGTTTGATAAGAAAACAAGGCACTGATCTATGCAGGTAAAATCCATCAATATTTTTTCTATATGGCTTATTCCAATTTAGGGTCTCGGGGAAGCAGGAGTCTATCCCAGCAATTAGCAGATGAGAGGCAGGGTCCACCCTGGACAGGTTGTCCATTTAGGGCCAACACAGACAGACAAACAACCATGTTTGAACCCTCCCTCCTGCTACCCTTCTAACAGTTTCCCTGTTTCAACACTGTTTTTTCACAAGCCTGTTAATAACCCAAACATTTGAGCCAGAGGAGCTGAAGCAGTTAAACTTTGCAAACCTCTTCTTGGAAATCACTCGTTCATTCTTTAATGACTTATTTTGCAGGTGTTTTGTCTTTTCCTTTTCATCTATTTATCTTTTCCTTGGTTACATATGGGCAGAAAAACCACTTGTCTGCATTTAGAATATAAAATACCTGCTGAGTTTTGTGGAAAACCTGGTTTGGTGTCAACTAAAAGACTAGTTTGGGACAAGCCTAGACTCACACAGGGCTCCTTTGGCTAAGAAATGAACAAATGATACATAGTTTTGGTTTACAGAACTGGGAGAAGGGCTGCTTGCGTTCGTCCTGGCAGCTGGGCTGGACTTTTTCATCGGGTAGAACTGCTTTGTGACTGCATGCTTTTCTTGTTGGAGCAGAAAAGGTAGACTGAACTTGAGGGCAAAGCACCTTTTTGACCTGCACTGCTTTCCGTTAACATAGGGATGTTAATGTAAAGCAAGAGATTTGAATATGTCAGTGTCAGGTATGAACGTATTCCCTGGTGGTTTTCTGTGGCATTTTGAGCAGCAGTCTCATGAGTTTGAACTTCCATTAACATATACAGTGTATCTCACTAGTGCTGCAGAAACGAATCAAGTCTCATAAATTACTGCATGCACCAGATCTTTGCTCTATTTAGCAAGTAAGGATGAACATAACTTAGCAATTTAGTAGCATTTCAGTTAAGAAATGTTAACTGTTTGTTACATTTTTAACAAACCTTTGGCCATTAGAGAAAATATGAAGACACAAACGGTATAACATATATAACACACTCTTCCTTGATGAGATAGTAGAGGCTCAACTACAGCTGTTAGATCTAAAATAGCATATCTGAACACTCCACTTTCACAAAACTGCATAAATACAACTGAAAGATGAGCAATTATTTTGCGGGAACTAAAGTTAAACTCAGCTGCAGCCTCAGCTGAACTCAAACCTTCATCCTGGTCTGCAAGGATTTATTGTAAAATAGATATTGGCTGGTGAATAATCAAATACAGCTAGAAAAACGGCAATGAAGACAATCAGAAAACATTGCAGTGCAAGCCTGAACCCCTCGTTTGCTGCCCCACTAGTGACTGGAATTACCAGCACAACTTAATCCCTTTTTCTGTTCAGGAATTGTCACAATAAATACAAGACCTCCAGTCTTTTGCTCTTCAAAGTGCTATGAGATTCATTGATTAACCCACGGTGGTCATCGCTAACTTTCACATTAGCCCAACAATGGCTAATTATTCTTGCAATCGTCACAGCCTGTTTGAAGAGTCTACAGAAGGTACTGATCAACATACCGCTATAATTACTCAGAATATTTATATATTTTTTTACCTTTTTATTGCAGTAATTTGTAGGTTAGCTCGATTTTAACTAAACATGGAGGGGAAAGTTGTTATTTTTATAAGACCGTGCAATATAAATAATTTTTTTTTATCTAAAACTATGAAAATTATCAGGAAATATAATAAAAATATCAATGTTGGTTTAAAGGTTTTTGATTATAATTTTATACATAATAGTAAAACTTTCACATCCAACACGAAGACTGACTGAATGCAGTCACATTTACAGACACACAGAGCAGCAGGTGGATAATTAGGTTAATGATCAGCAGTTAATAACAATCCAACCGCTTGCACACTTAAAATAATAATAATATACAAACTCTCTGCTCCAATAATCCTGTTGATGAAAAGCCAAATGAATGAGAGAAAGCTGTTTCTCTGATTATATATCAATATTCCTAATGTGTCCCATTCGCTGCTGCTTTCCTGAACACAGTGCGGCGTGCTTGTTAACGTAGTGTGATGTTATTAGGTCAGACGTTTTGACTCATTTCAATACAAGCACTTTTCAGAGCTGGTGAACCATTTCCTGTCCCCTGAGACATTCATCTGAACTGTTATTTCTTTTGGGTTTTTTTTACAGTACAGTGGGTTTATCACAGTGGGATTTAAGATTAGCGTGAGTGCCCCTGGGATTTCTGGTGTGTGTGTACGTGTCCATGGGAAGCCGTCTATTTATAACTGCAGCCTTGGCCTTGTCAGAGTCAAGAGTCTCGCAGCACAATTAGTCTGTGAGAACCATCACTAAGAGACATTTAATCTCATGATCTGATGAATGCCAAACATTAAGGATTCAGTAATATAATTTATCAGGAACTTTCCCTGTGGGCGCTCGATATTAACTTCTATTAACACTTTATTCCTGTAGTTACAGGCTTTAAACGCCTTTCTGAATCACTTCTGTCCATAACGAGATCAAATGTCTCCACTATTCGTTCTCTCTGAATGTCTTTGACTCTTGTTTTTCGAGGTTACAAGGTCTATGGAAGGTGTAATGGTCAGCCAGGACATAATTTGTCTTCCTCCTTTGGTTTAGAGCCCTATCCATCACTGCTGCCTTTCTGGAAACCCAAGATGTCAAAAGCACAGGAGTGTGTCAAAGGGAGAGCATGTTAGAGTGTGTGTTTGTTCATATACACACACCTCTAATACCACCAACAACCTCAGGACTGCTTCAGCTTCCAGGAGAGAACAGCAAACTCCTGGGCTGAAAAACTATCAGGAACCCGTTAACCTTGCATTCCCAATTCACTCACCATGTATGGTATTCATAATCACCACCTCTCTCGCTCTAGGGGCCGACTAGCATTTGGGAAAGAATTTGACTTACTGTGCAACTTTTCGGGGTTTGGCAATTTAGGATGGTAGGTCAGACCCAGCGATTACTCACTACCAGGGCTCTGAATAGCTTTTTTTTTTTTTATCAGCAGCCAAAACAAACACTTTTTTAGGAGAAATCGAGATTATAAGTACGACTGAATGCATTTAGTTATACATGTTGCTTTAAATGTATATTTTTTCACGAACAAGGTAACTTTCACTCTGAACACAAAAATAATCTATTTTACATTTCAGATTAGTAAATTTCTAACCTAACTTAATGTTTATTTTAATTTATTGGATGTACATGTCATAGAATAGTGTTCATGGGAAATGTAGTGATGGTGCTACAAGGACAAATAACTGAAATTTGCTTAATTTATACCTGTCAAACTGAAATTTAACCCACAACCCTTGGGTTGGGTGTTAATTAGTAACCCTGCTTCCATGATGGTGATTTTTTAGAATTTAAAGTTAAATTTTTCAACCCTTCTACTTAATAGACAAGTTTCCATCATTATGTTACACATTTGTGATCTGCCAATGTTACCTACAGCAACAGTAGCTAACGTTTAGAAATAAAAGCTCATATCTTTGTGTCATGTTTAGTGGATTTTGTTGCGTTTTCCTTTTGTTTGAAATTTAATTCTTAAATCCTTTTGTTTGATTTATTAAAGTTTTGTAACTTGCTTACTTGGTTCTGGCTTTGTCTGTTTACCCCAGTTTAACTTCACGTCTCACTATGTTTCAGTATCTGATTGCCTCGCCTCATCTGCATCGAGCATCTGCAGTTTAACGGTGCATTCCCACCCGCGTTTCTGAATTGAATTCTAGTTTGTTTGATCGGAAACAACTTTGATGCACATCATAGAAGCAAACTACGATCTCCCTAAACATGTAGGTCTCAGTTTGCTACAAGTGTTCCAAATGCAGGAAGTGGACTACAACTAATGTGGCGGAAGTGTAAGTTGTCCTGCATTTACCGATAGATGACCAAGTTGTCATGGTAATTGTGCCAGTGATATCCTATTCCCACGTCTCAGCCTTGTTTTTGGATTTCTGTTTATAGATTATATAGGATATTCTGGTTCCAGTATAATATCCATATATATATATATAGGAATAATATATATAGGAATGAGTGTGTGCATGAATGGTTGTTTGTCCATATTTATGTTGGCCCTGCGATGGTCTGGTGACCTGTCCAGGGTGTACCCTGCCTCTACCCTAAAACAATGCTGGGATAGGCTCCACCTTACCCGGCGACCCGTGATGGAA
Organism: Rhadinocentrus ornatus; assembly: GCA_037177495.1. Lineage (NCBI taxonomy): Eukaryota > Metazoa > Chordata > Actinopteri > Atheriniformes > Melanotaeniidae > Rhadinocentrus > Rhadinocentrus ornatus. The sequence continues at coordinate 21,749,742 of JBAMHW010000024.1, read as the reverse complement.
TAAGCGGTACAGATAATAACTGACTGATGACTGGTTCCAGTACTTTTAGTGCCTTCATTGATACGCGGAGTAGTTCCTCCTGCCAGTGAGTCCATGTGCTGTGACATTTTAAAATGTTAGTCTTAACGTTTGAACATAAATGTACGGTTCTGTAGGTTAATATGCAGAGTCCCTGCTTCCAAAAGACAGCTTTGGTTCTTGCAGGATTCCGACAATACACACCCAAAAATGAACATTCATTGCAAGGTGACATCAACTTGTCATTCTTCTAAAAGCAACACGATTTGATAAGTGCATGTTGACGCATTCCAGACATGCTAACTGGAAAACATGATTGTTAGCTCCTGACAATGAAAGGAAGAGGCCCTTTGTGTGAGCTGGGCAACATGAAAAGGACAAAAAGCAAACTGTGCGTAACTACTCAGCATAAACAGAGCAGAATTGTGACAAACGCACATGCAAGCATTCATAAGGGCTAAGATGTGGTGGTTGGAACAACCACACAGTTTCAGGACTATTCACACGTGCCACATGCATGCAACGAAATCAACTTATTAACTTTGAAGTGAATGTGGTAAATAGTGCGTAAAAAGTGTTTCAGCATCTGCTATTTAACAGTACCGGTAAATGTTTTATGTTTTATTTTTTTAAACTGCTATATGCCTAATTTTTTTGTGGTTTTCACAAAGTTAACTGGAAGGGTTGGCGGCCAGCTGAGTAAACTGCTTATGCTGTTATGCCTGTTCCCAGTGACATAGAAAAGAACCTAATTTTCCTACAAACACAACTGGTATTTAAAATGATCTCTGAGAATCTGTGCACCTCGAGCAGACTTCACACTTTTTTGTTTAGGCTTTAAACTTTATATGGTGAAACAGACAGGGGGTGGGTGGGGGGGGGGGGGGGAGCTAACAAAGTACAGAAGAGTGCTTGTTAATTTTTAAAATGAATATTAACTGATATATGAGGACTTACCTGGAGTCCGGCATCATCAATAGAGTAAAGATATGAAAGTATAAAAAAACATCTCATTAGCTGCTTTAGGCCTCTAAAAGCTGCTTCAGTATGTAGCCTGCTCCATTTTTACATCTGCATCATGATGATGATCATCTCCATTGCAGGCTTAATACTCTGCGAGCTGCAGATCATAAAGCTCCCCATGTATCCCTGACAGTGTCTATCAATGAAAACTAATTATGGGTGCCTATTTGTGGATGAAACTGATGGTGGAAATCACAAGTTTTACAATAATTATTTGAAATTTCCATTAGAAACATTTGTACATACATGCAGTACCAGTCAAATTTACCCATTCACCCATTTTGAATGAGGAGTTTTGTCCAAACAGTTCTCTGGCAACAGACCCACATACTATATTCATGTTAAATGTAACACATCAATGTTATATTTTTCTCAGAAGGTAAACGAATGACCACTTGAAACACATTGACATATATACATAAATCTATAATTACTAACATTTGCATGACAGGTTTTAGATCTGCTGCCATTTTAAAATGGCAGTGTTAATGAACTTGTATTGGATTATAGCAGGATGGAGTTCTCTGATGCTTTCAGATTTAAATCTGTTCACAAAATGATGAACAATCAGAGAATCCAATAGAAAGATTTCAGTGTGAGCAGATGTGTGTCATCATTATGCAATATATATTTGGGTTTGTGTTCCGTTATGATCATCGTTTGTCATGTTTTAGTTTTGTCTTAATTTTGATTTATAGTTCTGGTTTTTTGTCATGTTTAGTTTGTTAAGTTCATAGTTTTTGGTTTTGTCACGTTTAGTTGAGTTTCCTGTTTGTAGCTTCCCTCATGTGCTCAGTTTTCTGTTCCTGGCTCGTTACTTCACCAGGTTTGATTTCTCATTCACTTCACCTGCTCCTAATTTCTGCCTGTGTATTTAAGCCCATAATTTGTTTGTTTTTTTGCTATTCCTCATCAGATCCTTATGGTTATCTCCCTGTAATGTGGGGTTTTGGTTCCTGAGTTTTTGGGAAATAAACCTGGTTACCAGCACCGTTCTGCCTCCTGCCTGATTCTGCCTGCATTTGGGTCCTGCCCTCCACCAACACGTAACAGATCTGATGCTAAAACTGCCTTTAACATGCAATCTCACTGTTCTTCTGTATTTTTCTGTCAACTCTTAGTGTAATGAAAATGCAGAAAAATCCCCAGGTTGCAATGCTGTTTTGAATATAGTGTGAAAAGACAGAGATATAGTTCAGCTTATTAACCTTTTGTTCTTTCTCCGCTTTCCTCTAAAGACTTAAGAGCCAACACTGGTCTCTGAAACTTCCATTCAAAATATTTTATTGATCTAAAGACTAAAGTACAATGAAGGATGTGAATGATTTTACCCCTTAAAAAGACAGTGTTAGAATTTAGAAGGAGAGTGTCAGAGCCAGAGGGACCATTGAGTCAGTAATAACATAAAAGGAGGGGCAACAACAAGTTAAATAAAACCAGGAAACAATTAGCTAGAGAGCTTAGCATTAGGACTGGAAGGAGAGAAAACAGCTTGGCTGGCTTTTTAAAATTAGTTTGTATTTACTGCAGCACAGATGTAACATTTAAGGCACTGCTGCACTTGATTAGATATCGGAGGTCCAACAAAGACCAGCAGTGTCTGACGCATTACATATTTGCAATAAATAAGCTAAAGGGTTGATTGGATCACCGCAGCATGTGAGCTGCATGCCCGTTTGTTTTTGTTTTTCACAGCACCTGCCACCTGCTTTTTCGTGTGGAACAAATTTGTCCACCAACAGCTTCAAAGCTTCTTAATTAACCTCCTTTATCTTTTTGTCCTCCTCAGAGATTACAAAGGGCAACAACAACCCCCTAAGAGAAGCCATTTCCCCTGTCCCTGCTGTGCTGCTCTGTTTTCCTGTGTGGAGGTCATTCTCCAGATGCCAAATATTTGTGCTGCATGTTCCTAATTCATATTAAAACTTTAATTATACAGGGGTTGTCTATGAAAATGATGACACTGCTAGTACATTTCTGAAGACGTCTAATTAAAGAGACTACCTGTAAACGGTGTGAGAATAGTTATGAATGTATTAAATCATTCATATCTGTTAGGAGCCAAATCTCGTGTTTTTTAATCTGTCATTTGATCCTAAAGTTTTAAGGCTGGTACACATGATTTTCTAAATCTGAAGAGATTTTTTAATCTGTTAAAGACCCCACAAATGAATATAAAAAATCAGGCATTTAAGAGATTTGATCACACTGTGTGTGGTGTGTACCGATAATCTCAGCACAGAACAACACACACAACGATGCTGTCCCAAAGCAGATTTAGAATCTAGTTCCCCGAGCCCGAAATCTTGGGTGGTCAAACGGGGTCTAATAAAAACAAAGAAGAATAAATATAGCAACAACTGGAAAAATGAAGAAAAAGAACCATGGAAACATCCGGAAAACACAACACCCAGTATGGAGGAGGACACACATGATGAAGTAATTGCTTTGAGTGGAAAGGAGGACCACAACAGATTGTGATGTTGCTGTAACTTGTTTTTAATACGGAGCTTACTTTCTAGGAAGAAACAGATGGGGAGAGGTGCATATGACAATCCATAATAATCTGCTGACAAACACTGGAAACAGCATGAACCCAGACTTTAGTTCCTTCCTCGCTCCTCACTCAGCTCGCATTCTGATTGGCTACATTTCGTTCCAGTCACAATCCATAGTCACAACTCAGGAGTCGTCGGCTTTCCCACCCACGTGAAAATTTTTGGTTGTAAATATTGAACGTTTAATACTTGTGATTGTCGGCCACGGCTCATTTAGGAGCGGATTGTTGGAACAAATTTGCTCTTAACAAACCTCCGACCACAGGATAATTTTATTGGAAAATCTTATAAGATCTGATGTAATTGGGCGTTTGCGTTCCTTGGTCATGAAGGGGGAAAATAGGGACAAAAACAGCCTGATAATCTTTGTGTGGGCCCAGCTTTAGCCTTTTCTATGGCTCATGTTGATTTCAGAAGTTGCTTATTTTTTAGAGTCAAACTACAAAAACAAAACAATGTGACCTTGTGGAAAGAGTGCTATCTAATTTTCTGTTGGACTAAATTCAAATGATAAATTCATCCATTTAATCCATCCAACTTTGCATTTGAACAAACTATTTTTTCTTGTTCCATCATAAGATCCAGAAACTCTTCTACCGAAGTACAAATCGGCTGCATATTCTATGCTATACATATATATATATATATATATATTATAGATGATGGTGTTTTTCAAGCCTTTAGCGAAGGACCTGCTGTAGCTGACTGTGTCAACAGCAGGCAGTTTGGAAATGCTAAACCATCCATATTGACGCATTCATATGTGGTTCCTCTACTGCAGGGATGTCAAACTCCAGTCCTCAGGGGTCACTGTTCTTCAGGTCTCAGATACTTTCCTACTCCAAGAAACTTAATTCTAATGAAATGAATCAAAAAGCTTGTTGTCAAGTTCTGCGCAATGACCCATTCATTTGAGTCAGTTGTGCTGAATCGGGAAAACCTCTAGAACCTGCAGGACAGTGGTTCTCGAGGAATGGAGTTAGACACCCCTGCTTTACTGCCTTATTTAGGTGGCATTCTTCTTCTTCTTTAAACAGTTGATTATACAACATATTTGTGTTTGCTGCATTACCATTTACACTGTTAAATCTAAATAGTACTTAACAGCAATTGTGTTGTATTGTGATTGACGTTTTAACAATTATCCGCAAATTTGCCGCTTACATAACAAACAATATATCTTATTTTACTTAGAAGTTAACAGTTTATGAATTAAGCTAAGCTAATACTAGAAACAGGGCTGCACGGTGGTGTGGTGGTTAGCACCGCAGCCTCACAGCAAGAAGGTTCGAGCCTCGGCTGGGGGAGGTTCGAATGTGGGGGCTGGTGGCCTTTCTGTGTGGAGTTTGCATGTTCTAATGTGACTAATTGGTGACTCTAAATTCTCCCTAGGAATGAGTGTGTGCGTGAATGGTTGTATGTCCCTATATATGTTGG
>JBAMHW010000024.1:21720219-21735050 GCA_037177495.1 Rhadinocentrus ornatus | reverse complement strand
CCAGAGACACGGGCCATCAGCAGCAACCCCGGAGCACGAACCCAAGCCACCCCACCCCGAATACGAACCAAGCCCCAGTGGGCCAAGATAGGTAGTCGCCGGCCCCGCCAGAGCAGCCCGAGCGAAGGGAAATTAATTAAGTTTCTTTGGTAGTGTAATTTTTTTAAGGTACAACCAAGCTAGCAGGCTAACTTGGAGGAGGCATCACAATGACAATGTTAAAATTGACAACAAAGTTTTGGAAGTGTTAAATCGAGCGTTATATGTCTGATATGATCTCTTCATAACTACCACAGTTGTTTTAGTCTAACCGGCATGTAATTCTATTTTCTGATCATAATTATGCTCTGTTAATCACCTCTAACATTGCCCCGCTCTGTCTCTCTATATATAAACTGTATTAATCGGTTCCACAGTGGACCCCATCTCCCTTAAGAATTATCGGCAATAATTCAGAGACATGATCATTTAAAGAAATGTGTCTCAGAGGTCTGGTGATTGTACTTGCTCATTAAAGATTTAAAATAAATAAATTATTAATAATACATTCATTTATTTGAAATAAATTTCACCCTTTGTTTGCTAAATGTAAAATGATTAGCTTAAAGCATAAAGCACTGAAGAACGTGCTGGGCTTGATCATGATTATAAATATTGTTTATTGATTAGCATTAAAAAAAATTCAATAAAACCACAAAACAAGAAAAATTAGATACAGCTAATCAAAGGTGTTGGCTGAAGCCCATGCTTATTATGCCAACCCTGATGCAGTCTACTGCTTCTCGGCCAGCAGTGATGTGCATTAAATGCTGCCATCTAAGTGAGTCTTCTTAACCAAACTAGTGTTTTGTTCCTTCTATGGATTGTTGTTGCTGCTCTCTGCTTCAACTGTTTGTGCTAACTCAGGAAAATGGAGGAGACCAATACGAGAAAGAATTTCTGCTGTCCAGCATGAGCTGAATACCAGATCTCAATCCAAATCCACAGAACCAACACCTGACTAAATACCTGACTCAAAAAAAGTGGGCAGCTGCCACAACAAAGCAAGTGTCATCACTTTCCTCTAATTGCTTGTATTCAGGTGACTTCACATCCACCTCATTAGTTGTGTGTATCATGAAGCGGTGGCCTATCTATCTCATTGTAGACCAGTTTGTCTGTGTTTGCATTTTTTCCAGTAATTATTTATTTTTATGATGCTGTAACTCTGTTACTTTATCAGTAAATTTTTGGGAGAAGTAACTTGTAACTATAATTTAAGTAACATACCCAACACTTTTGACTTGTTTAAATCGTGAAACTGATAATGGTTGCTTCAGGGTTCGTTGTGGGGAAACAAAGATTGAAACAAAAATTTTACAAAAAAACAACAAAAGTGTCTTTCGGAGATTTTGTTAGCATAAAAATGGAGCTGAGCTTAAACGTGCCACAGTTTGCAGTGATCTCTTCATTAAAGGTGTACATTAGTTGGTTAGGGTCTCATCTCATCTGCTCTCACATAGCTCCTCTTTTTGATTCTAAAGTGCAGCATGTAACAAAATTTGATTAGTCAATTAAAACTCTGTTTCTATTGGTATCTACCCTTTTTTCTCTTGGAATGAGCCATTCATGTGTACTTGCCGTAGGTCCACATACATGCAAGCTGCCATATTTTTACTACAGTGTCTCTGAATGGACAAATAACTGTGTGTAAACTGAGGACCCTCTGAGCTTTAAAACTGCAGGACTGGCTTTGTTTGATAGGCGCTAGCGCATCATTTGGGATATGTAATACCTTAAAAAGGACCACAGAAGGAGACATGTCCACTTTATTGAAGTAGTTACCTGTAGTGCAGTCATCGCTGCACCTGAAGCCACGAGATCTACTCACAGATAAAACATGTTTATGTTTGGAGGAATTTGGGCCACTGACGGCCATTGTACATTCATATCTGTGTTTTGCCATTTGAATTAATTTCCATGCCCCTCTTTACCACTAGATGTCAGTAATTCTTACACGCTGTACCTTTAAGGTGTCTAGTGCAAGATTTTGCATCAAAACTTTAAAATCATGGACATCTCGCATCTTTCATGCACATTAACCATTTTATTTATTTCACCATTATTTCATTCATCGGAAGTACATGCACTTTCAAAAGTCACATACGTTAAATACAAGTAATACAGACTGAGGCCTTTATTTACTTTGGCTACCTAGCAGACCTTGATTTCTAATTCTAATTGTTAATCATATTGATGCCTCACAATTAATTGTATAGAAACATCCATAAATACTTCTGTCTCGTTTCCAAATAAATATATAGCAATACTACCTGCAATCAATTTGTTTGAGAGTCCCTGTAATACAAGATTTTTTTGTTTTCCCAGAATTTTCTACACATATACTCAAATAAATTTGCTTCTGATTTCGGTGAGAGACCATATTGTTAGGGAGTTTGATAATTTATTGGGGGGAATTTCAGTCAAAATTATTCTGATTAATCTGGCCACACGGGACGCCAAGCTAAATAGCTGCCTTCTTTAGCATCACATCACGCAGGTATGAGACGGCCATCTGACCTCTCATCTAAACGGTTTGAAGGCAAATAATCCCCCTAATGTCAAACTACACTTTTCATTGCACATTATATTTGCATATGGATACTGCGTAAAAAAGGGCAGATGGGTAATTTAATAATATGTCCTCATTAGTCTGACAATAATTTTTTACACATCCTGTTAAACTTCAAAATATAACTGATGATAAAAATTGGTTGAATGCATTGAATCATTCAACAGTAAGCTTCTGTTCTGGCAGCTGAATAAAGAGAGTATGCTACACAGTGGAAACCTTTTTCTATCCAATCAATCAACTTCTGTATTACAGCGTATCCCGTATTTTACAAGGTCACCATCCACCGCAGGAAGCCAGTCTGCAGAGGAAGAACTGATGGCTTTGCACTTCCATTTACTGCTGTTATGAGGTGCAATCATAACAGTTCAGCTGATTGACACTACTGTGGCAAGTATTCCCGTGGTACCATTAATAGATTCTGCTGGGAGAAGAGACAAGACAAAAGAAAGCAATAACCCTTTTAAATGCCAATCCCTTGGATTCTCTCTGCATTGAAACAATTTAACTGTATCCGCTTGGTCTTATGAAAGAGCATAAACACCTACATTAGAAACAGCAGGAGGTGAACGATTCTGATTCTCATGATTAGTAATAAGTTTTCTTTTCTCTTTTAAACGTCTCGGTGCTTAAGCTTATTATTACCGTCTGGTACAGTGCCAAATTGTGTGCAGATGCCAGACACTTTTGTCCAGGGTCAGAGGATAAGTATTTACAAGCACATGTGCAGTCGAGAACCTGAGAACAATAAACACACACAGCTGTCCTGGTTCAGTCACACACACCTCAGTCCTTTGACATAATCAGCCTTCACACCATCCTCAGCGTCATCATTCAGACTTTCTTGCTCATCTATAGCATGCAGCTCTTCTGTTCACTGCTGACACAGAAATTGAATCTATTCTCTATTTTCACTGAGCTAATTTTTCCTCCTTTCATCTCTTTAACATGGTACAAAAACAGCATCGCTGTTTCAATGTACAGCATACTGGCAGAATCCATCTTCTCTCATCACACATTTATCGCTCTTTTCCCCATTTTGTCTTCAGAGACAGGCAGGAACACTTGTTTAAGTAAGCATATTACACTTGACATAAGCGCCAGGGTCCAGAGGACCAGTGTGAGGGTAAGATATCCTTTTCAGTCACAATGCTGCCAAGCCCTCAGATCGGTGGTCACTATGCAGCAAGTGTGTTATGATCTGGGAACAATAAAGTGTTACATCATCCCTATTTATTATGGCCAGATTACCAACCCATGATGAAACAAATGAGTAGACATTAATTGATGCCATGATGAATACAATCAAAACCAAAATGTTTTATTTTAAAGGTGCAGCATGTGACAAAATAACATGACAGAAGAGAGAATTTTTTTTATATATCATTAAAATCTGTGTTTCTATTGTTGTCTTACCACTTTACTAAAATAACATTTTATTCACATAGAATGAACCATTTATATCTACTTGCTGTAGATATTATGTACCACATACATGGTAGCTGCCATATTTGTGGCACCATATTTCCTGCAGTGTCTCTGAATGGACCAAAAACTCTTTGTGTGAAGTAGGGGTAGGATAGGATTGGATTGGATTGATATTGCTGCGATTGGATTATAAAATGATCATTTTCTCCCCTGTGTGACTATTTGAGTGCTACTACCTTCTAAGTGGAAACAAGTAACATGGTTTCTCATATTTTCTGTGAAAAACAACCAATGAGAAAACTTGCTCATCTATTGGTTAATGCAGGACAACTTCTGTTTCCACCACATAAGAACAAAACAAGGAGCTGCATTAAATCCTAATAGATTATAACTTTTACAGCATTCTCATTCCATGTCTGGACGCAAGCCATTTCTCCCGGCTATCATCCTATATGTGCGTAGGTTTTGGTTGGGTTTGCCCACAATGCCCCTTGCTTTGTACTCCACTTCCTGTATTTGGTTCACTCTAAGCAAACTGAGACCTGTTGTAGGGAGACCAGAGTTTGCTTCATTGATCCGTATCTTAGTTTTGTTGCATATTCACGAATCCCAAAATGAACTGGACTTTTTGAGAAAACAAAGCCACCCATAGAAGCCCAAGTGCTTCCACACGCTAGCTTTTAGAGAGTATTAGTCAGATTTCATGGTCAGCCATGTGTCACAGATTGGTTTGGGCACTGCACATCCACAATTTCAAGGTCCACCATTTGCATTCATCATTGTGCTATTAATAGATAGTTAAATAATCGATTTCATAACATTTGAACATAGATTCCAAATCATCCACATCTGCATCGTGATGCGTTTTAAACATTCCTTGTCCCCACCCCAGTGTGAAGTGAGAACCCTTGGAGTCTTTATTAGTTTGTGGAAGAAAATGAATAAATAATTTGATTAGCCTCTTATTAACTTGATCCACTGGTTATTGTTTAAGAAAGGGTGGTTACCAAACAAATTCAGCCACAAGATCCAGATATCCGCCAACATATGATCCCAAACTGACCAATCACAAGGGGGTACTTCCACGTCAACCGTCTGCGTAGCAGGGGTGCACGTCAGGTTTGGATAAGATGCAAGTTGAGCCTCCGCGGAGCTACGTAGAGCCTGCGGCGGTGACGCGGAAAAGCATAAATCCGCCTTAAGGGGGACTGTGAAGGTGGGGGTGGATGATTGACACCGATCAAACTCTGAGCTGCCTGTAGCTAAGAGCTAACCGAGCTAACCCGGGGCTAATGGTAGCAAACCAGCTAACAGAGGTAGGCAGGCTAAAGCTAAACCGCTCAAAACAGTGGTTGTGCTACACTCTCCCTTCTTGCTGTGGATTTTGGACACCTGTCAATCAAAAGGGCATGCCCCTAATTATGCTGATTTTCAAGATGAAATAAAATACAAACGGATGAGTTAGAAAAAAAAACACCCCCCTCACAGTTGTCATGAAGGTAAACTTGCCCTAATAATCCTAAAATGTTTTTTGTACCAGGCTTCAAACATGTTTATTTCTGCTGTTAAGTTGGTCTTTTTAATATGGGAGTCTATAGAGATTGACTCTGTGTCTATGGAGTCAATATGTGCCATACAAGATAATATTTTTTATTAGAAATGGTTATAGTAGTCATACTTTTGTTTTCGGGAATTGGCAGCTTAACTTAGCTTGTGAAAGAAAATTTGGAGCAGGTGCATTACATTGCAGAAACCTTGTGCATGCTGCCATTTTCTCCAGTAACCCAGAAGAGACCAACAAAACACTGCTGTGAAAGCAGGAGTTTAATGTTTTTACATATAATTGTCTGCTACTGCTGTTTATAGATAAAACAGTACAAGTTAATACAGAAAGCTCAGAGGACTTAATCACTTTCCTGATGTATTAAAACCACAATTCTCCATTACAGCAAGGCACTTTTGCGAAAATTGCCACAAAGTAATCCAAAAAGAAAATGGGATTTTTCTGTATCTTATATTTAATTCCCAAGCTGTACAAATTCTTATATAAACTTATATGTGTTAGTTTTGTACAATCAGACTTGCAGATGAGTTTCTGGCCGTATGTCCTCTGTCCACCGAGCAACAATTTGAGAATGGCAAAGATCCATAAAAGTAATAATCAGGCATGTACTGTATCACTAAAATAATAAAAGCAGTTCTTTTGAAAGAAAAAAGGAAAAAAAAAAGCTCAGAGTACAAAACCTGAACTCTGAATGTCCAAAAATTTTAATTTGCTGAGTTTTGTATGCTGGATGCCGACTACAACTGCTGTTCATTCCCATTTTATGTGAGCTGTCTGACCAGGATTTAGGGTGGGAAATACATGATGCTTCTTAGAGATGAAGAGCTGACATTCAGCAAGTATAATCTAATCAGGATAAAAGTCTTTGAGTCCAGAGGTAAGGAAAGTATATCTAGCACATTCATGTGCAATTATAGTTGGTGGAGCCCTTATTCATCTGTTCAAGGCCCTTCTAAACAAGGATTGGGACATTAACAAAAACCAAGATAAAGGTGCACTTGATCAATCCCGGTCTCCCTGTAATCTGGTTGAACGGCAGAGGAGGGGGAGTCAAAGTGTTTATTGATCACACTCGAGACTTTCCCAGGCAAGGCTGCCTGTTGCTTCCTATCACCTACAATGAGGGAAAAAAAGAACAGCAATTCCCATCTTCACTCTCCTAATGACTCAAGTCAATGTAATCAGCTTTATGTGGTGAGTAAATCAATAGCTTTTTCAACATCATGAAGCAGACAAAGATAATTAGCATGTGGTAAGACCTGCTGATTACCTTTATCATTTATATGTGACTCCAGCTTTATTCTGCCATGCAGTGAACTTGAAATGCAAGCGTTTATTAGGCCCGAGCACCGAAGGCGGTGCGAAGGTCTATTGTATTTCGAATGTTTCTTCTTCTCCATTATAATTCTCATTCTTCTGCCAACTAAATCATATTTTTGGGGGCCTGAACATGCTCAAAAACTCACCAAATTTAGCCTACCCCCCCAAAATTGAACAAAAACGCCACCTATTTTTAATGCTCCGCCACTGCATGTTGTCAATCTTCATGAAATTCGGTACACGTGTTCTAAATGCTCGGGAGAACAAAAAATCCTATTGGAGCGATGGACGGAAAAAAAAACAAACAGGATTTTTAGTGTTTTACTCATGTCACTTAAAATCTATCTCCTCCTAGGGAATTCATCGTACTACCACCAAAAATGTGCAGGATGGTCAGAAGGCATGTGTCTTTAAAAGTTATCAAAAAACTTTCTCAAAGGAGACAGTGCATAGTGGGGGCGGGGTTTGATTAAGTTTGATGTCTCGCCATGAAAAATGAAAGTGATATAACTTATAAAACATAAAACAACATATCTGAACCAAAATAGCCACATATAATGCTAGTCCCATCCCAAACACATATGGATTATGACATGGCCACGCCCGCTGGTGACAGGAAGTCATGGTTTTTACTCGAAGACCCACTTGTCTAACGTTTTGGACAAAATCAGTTCCAAACTGGGTCAGACAGCAGAAAACCAGTTGGTAATGATATCAGGTGAAAACTGTTGCACTACGCTGCAGGGCAAGACCGTGGCACCATGGCGATCTTCGATAAGACGCCGTGACATCATATATCAATATAAATACCTAAATTCTCATAACTCAAACTCACAGGGATTAATCAGGGTCTGGTCCTAAACAGATCTATATGACCAATTCAGGTCAAGGCCTAAGCCCCGCCCACTTTCAACAGGAATAGCTTTTTTTCTGATGCCAGGGTCCTTCTCCTCAGGAATGAACCTCACTTTAAAGTGTTTCAGATCAGGTCAAACCCTTTCATGATATTCCAGAGAAAAAAATCAAGTTCTTTCGCCAAACGTAACCATGGCGAATGGCGTCCAACACTACAAAACAGGAAGTACTTGTAACTGACCCGATGTACTCCTGATTGCCACCAAATTCGGCAGAGAGGACAGAGTTTCAACTGAACATGTATGTACATGAAAAAAATAATTTAGCGCCACCTAGTGGCCATGTGAAATATTTCTATTGATAAAATCATGCTCCCATTTGTAAGAATTTGACACGATTGATGTCATCACTGGTCAGACTGAGGTGCCAGTTGATCCTCTAATTAAGACAATCACACCTTAATGCAGAAAACCTCTGGAAGAATGAATGTTAGAATATTACGAAATGTAGGATAATTTTGTGGCTCTCCGTTGGACCTAATTGGCAACACTGGTTGTTCTACAGTTCTCAGAACCAGTCGACATCATATTACAGACAGAAAATTTTGAGTCATCATTGATGTTTTCTAAAGATATTTCATGCTTACAAACATGGAAATATTTGAAATTGAGACAAGTTTTCATTGAAATATGAGCAAGTATTGAACTGGAAGTATTTTTTCCCAGTTTTCTCCCAGATATTTGTGTTACTAACCAGCTCCACTTCTGTGGTTTTCTTTGTTATAGTTCCCCTGACAGACAGTGACAGATGCTCAATCTGCCAAGCCGTTTTTGAAAATCCCTCCACTGATTCGAAAGGTACAAACATCTACAGCTTACCATATGCTTCTGTATAATAAACACCTGGCTTATTGTTTGTTATTCTCTATTTTTATTATTGCAAAAGAAAACAGACATATCTAAAACTTTTTTATTAACTCTGGCCCTAGAACCTGTATTGTGAAATGATCTTGGCTGCAGGGTGCATTTGTATTACAAATAGATAAGTACCATCACTACAAGCATGCTGAAGTCCTGACATTAGGTTGGCATTCATCATCTTAGTTTTGTGTCTAAAATTTGCACTGAAAAAAGGAACTTTAGAGGGCAATGTAAATCAGCAGATTTACAGGACATTTAATCTAGCAAATATTAATGAATTGTGAAAAAAATGTCTTTGCAGAGAAACCCTGCAAAGAATCAGTGTAATTGGGAAGTTGTCACCAGACCTGCATAACCTGCTTCCATATCTGCAAGAGGTATGAAGCCTGAAGCGATATCAGCCACATTTAGCATGGCATACTTAAATCTCTGACTGAACTGCTGCTCTGAATACTGCAGGTGACTAGTTTTGACATTAAAGATGGATGTTCTGCATAAAAAAGACACAACCATTATTGGAACAGAATGCTACCCATATTATATATTTTTTAATGCATTTATGATATTTTACTTCCTCACAATTGCTTAACTTGCTCAAACAACTTGAGTTTTTTATGCTTTGGGAAGTGTGCGGTGTGTGTTCTGGGGTATTTGGAATACTTATCCTGAATCACCCATTGGTGTGTGAATGTAGAGAAAAAGGGCTGCACACTGTATAGAGGGTGCGTACTGTATATAGATGAACTGTAAGAAGCACTGCCTGTCTGAATGAGAAACACACGTAAAGTACTTTGTAGAACCCTGACAAGGTTAAAAGAAGCTTCATTTGTGTATTGTAAATCCACAGTTTCCATTCATTCAGTTTCCAGACTTCATCATTGCAAGTTAAGCCACCTGCACTTTGGAACAAAGACCAACAGCTTGAACGCTATCTCTGCATTCCCATCTGCATTGACATTAAAACTTCAAGCTCCTACAAGATCACTGTGCTAGAAGATCTAAAGGATCCCAATGCTGAGGGATTTAGTGCAGACCTTATCCTCAAGTAACCAATAATAATTACAAAAAAAAAAAAAGATTAAGACAATCCAATAAAAAGGTGATGAGAAATGAAACAGACAAAGCCTAAAGGTTTCATATTTCATTTCAATTATTAGTTTATTAGGACAGTGTACAATTCCATTAAGCACAGTGTTTGTACCAGATTATAGCTCATAGCTAATTTCCATCTGTATGGGTGTCAGAAATCCAACAAAATTGTTTTCAAAGCGTATTACCCTGAATTCAGACTTCGTCCTTAATTTCAGCCATTCCAAAAGCTCTACAGAGTGTTTCTGTGTCTGAAGCTTTAAATATTCATGAGTGGTGCCTGTCCACGCCCCTCTCTGGGAGAGGAAACGGCTTTCACTGGCGCCCTGCTCTGTGATTTTTGGGGGCAAATTCAAGTAGCTGGGGGTGTCAAAGGCAGCATCCACCACCAGGGGTAGTGGATATTTCCCTATCGCAAGGTCATAAAAGGAAAGATCTCAGACTCACCCGTTTGAGCACACATTTGCTAAAAAGTGGAGCAAGATAGTGAGAGAGGAGACAGAATTTTCTAATTCTTGGGCCTCATACACAGGCCGTGAGGACACATGAAAGTAAATTTTGCATGATATTGGACCTTTAAATCTATGAGAACTCAAATAAAGGCAACTGAATTTCTTTTTCTTGCTTCCTGAACACTTTTCACCTCTCAGCTGAAAGGCATCTCCAGTTCTAACTAGTTAGAGGGGAGTTTTGATTGGAAAATGGAACAAGTCAAGGGCCAGGATTAAAAACTTATAAAAATTACCTTATTGCACATATTGATTTTTTTTTATCATAATTTTTTCTCAGGTGAGCTGAGCTCCACTTAGATTCCCTGTGATCTGAGTTCTGGCCCTGCCTATTTATGTACAAAATGGGAGCATGTGGGATGACCTGCTGAGCAACATGTTTTACAATGCTGTCTGCTGCTAGGTAGATATAATAACTGCCTGACCTGGATAAATGAAGGTTAAAATAAAAATAAATTGAATGCAAATAAAGTATTTTACGAAATTTGGCTCAAATTAAACCTTTATTCACCAGAATCAACAAATAACATGTTTGCATTAATGAGAAGAGTGATACTGAGATCTCGACTGCAGTAAACGGGGCGGGTTGAGCTCAAAAACTGTAGTTTTAATGCTGTTGTCAGGCAGGTAGGAGACACTTAGTCTTGTCCTCACACGGTTCTTATTCATGTTCGTAACTAAGAATGTCTTCTCGCACAAGTATGTCAAGCCAAACAAGCTCAACATTTTCTTAGCAAATGTTCGAATCTCTTGGAACCTGTCTTTATCAAGCTGCTGGTAAAAGTTGAGAAGAGGGAGCTGTTGGTGCCGGCTGCAACACTCCGTGTCACACTACAGCTCAATGAGCTCCAACTGCAGGTGGGCTGGAACGTCACTGGGATCCATGGAAAAAGGAGAGCCATAGTTGCAAAATCCCTGAAACGCTGTTGAAACTAGGCCAGAGATGAAATGTTTGTGGCATTGATGTTGTCCGCTGGAAAACGGGGTCATTATGCAGAGATTGCAAATGTGTGGTATGTGTGTTGGTCCGAAAAGCAATGCAATTGGCTTATCACTGCATTTTGCCCCTGAAGGCTCGTGTTCAGGACATTCAGATGCCGGGTTATGTCAACTAAAAATTCAAAATCAGCCAGCCAAACAAGATCGGTTAGTTCTGGCATCAGTTGTCCCTTTATTGCCAAGAATTGTCGAATTTCCTCTTTAAGAGAGTAATAACGCTGCAGTGCAGACCCCCGACTGAGCCATCTTACATCATCTTACATGTGATACACAACATCTCCGTATTCAGCGTGGATTTCCAGTGGAAATTGTTGAAACTGGCGGTGGCACAGGGCTTTGGAGCAAATATAATTAATAGCCTTTATCACCGGTTTCATAACGTGATCATATTTCAGATGTTTGGCACATAGATCTTGTTGGTGAATAACACAATGGAGTTTTATAGCTTTGCCTCCTTCTTCGCTGACTTTATTACACACTAGAGTTGATAATCCACTGTGCTCGCCAACTATGGCAGGTGCGCCATCCGTAATAATCCCCGTGATCTTATTCCACTGTAGTTTTATGTCATCATATGTGTTTGGTCCTTAAGGTTCTGGAGGTCAAGTAGCTCTTCACTCACGTTCATTTCACTGTCCAATCCTCTCAAAAAAATCAGTAACTGAGCGGTGTCTGATGCATCCGTGCTTTTGTCGCAGGCTAATGAAAAAAATTCAAACTCTACTCCTTTTGCCTCCAACTGTCTCTTAATATCAGATTAAACTTCTTCAATCCTTCGTGACAGTACTACGAGCCAGGCAAACATTGGCAAACTGATGCTTTTTCTCAGGACGA
This sequence comes from Rhadinocentrus ornatus, assembly GCA_037177495.1. Classification (NCBI taxonomy): domain Eukaryota; kingdom Metazoa; phylum Chordata; class Actinopteri; order Atheriniformes; family Melanotaeniidae; genus Rhadinocentrus; species Rhadinocentrus ornatus. Next base: position 21,722,921 of record JBAMHW010000024.1, on the reverse strand, counting down.
ATGTTCTCCCCAGTTTTCATCACACAGTCTTTAATAAATTCACCCTCAGTAAAAGGTTTGCAGTGCTTGGCAATCAGCGTTGCCACCTCATAGCATGTCTTTGTGGCATTTTCATTCGACTCCCTGGCTCTTGTGAAAAAGCGTTGCTGTGCCATTAAACTAGCTTCCAGTTGCTTCAATTTTTCACAACGTTTGTTCCCAGTTAGCTTGTCGAAATTAGCATGTTTCGTCTGGTAGTTCCCTTTTTATATTGAACTCCTTGAACACAGTCTCTTGGCAAATTAGGCAGACACAGTTGTTTCGTAACTCAGTGAAAAAATATTCCAATTTCCACTTGTTTATTATTATTGATTTTATGACAGAGGCTTCGGGCCATTGGAAATATGAACGCAGGGCCGCATTTGGCCCAGGGGCCGGACTTTGGGCATGTCTGAGTCAAGCACTTCTATTGTTAAATCTCCAAAATGCCTTGCTGGCCAATTTCCTCCTCTCATCTGGAAGGAAAGGAGTAGGCATTCAGACATACCACTGCAACAATGAAAATATAAGATATACTGCAATATGTTTACAACATGCTACATACAGAAGAGTTCTTCATACATCATAGGCACAGAGAATGTGAATAATAGAAGGATCCCACTCTCCCAGTCCCCCAACCACCGTTCTTATGAGCTTTTCATTTTGCAGATTTTTGACCCTCGTGCACAAAGTTGCCACAACTACAAAGATAAGAAAGACTCAAGTGAAGCAATGCCCACGTTCCCATTTCAAGGGCATACCCAAGTCTGAGTGAATGGGGAAAAGTGCTGATTTATATAAATGGTAAAACTGTGCTCGTCAAAGAGGAGATTCCAGACTTTTGCTACCACTGTGGATATTAAACCACAGCCAGATTTAACAAGGCCAGGCAGTAATGGATAAAACTCTCTGGTTCCTACAATCCCCAGGACTCCCCAACCACCCTCCTTCCCTCTTTTCCATCATCTTGCTGCTGCCTTGTTAGCCCTGTACTGCAATAAACATCAATGTGCATTAGGAGTTAGACCACTTCCATGGACCCTGCCAGGCAGCTGTTACCATAACTAACCTTTTATGGTGGAAACTTTTATGTCTCACTTCTGAATTTAGCATAGAAACAAATTTGGCAGTATTCATACGATGTAAAGGAGACTCTATTCCCCAAATCTGCTAAGAACATTCAAGTGTGGAAACCAATATAATTAAAGAAATGAGAGTTTTAAATTATTTTAAGAGACTTGTTGAGTTTTCCAATTGTTCATTTCACCCCAAGCTGCCCCCCCAAAAGGTGATGTGTTTGAAATACGAGTCTAGCTCCGAGCCAGTGTCAAGAAGCCTTTGCAGCAAGAGAGGGGAAAGCTGTCGAAATGCAGTATTTACCAATTTATCAATGACAAATAAAATGTCAGTACAAAATAGATGAAATTGCCTTGCGGTTTACGATTGTAATATACAAATTAACAGTTATGTATTGTAAAGAGAGAGGAAATTATAGAACAGTGTTAACCTGTAAGAATCCATGCATATTCATCCTTCTACCTCCCATTTAACTGCTGTGTGGAAATCCAAACCACAGTAGCATAATATGAAGTCATGGATACTATAGCTGCCTTGTTTCTCTTATGTTCCTCACAGGGAATGAGAAGATTTTCCAGTTGGCGAGCAGCCAAGTTTGCTGTAAGACAACGTTGGGTTTCTACTGAGAAAATAAACAGTTAAAATGTCATGTCAATAAACAGCTCAGGCTATATATTGTACATCCATTCAACCTGGTTGAGACGTTCGGGAAAATTGTAATGACAACTTTCCGCTTCTCACTTTTCACCTCAACTCCGATTCTTGACCAATCATGCAGAAGTTGTTGGATAACACACGAGAAAAAAAATCTTGCCCAGATGATGTGTCAGGAACGAGCTGCAAAAACTCCCAAACCAGAGGAAAAAATCTCATATTTAGCTGTTCTTGTATATGCATTTGTGAGCAGTCTCATTTTCTTTTGTTCATGTGCAGTTTTATCAGTTTTCAGGTTGACCTGGCTCTGTTTAGACAAAATGACCAGTGCTCGCTCACTACCACAGTCATTTCAAGAGGAACTGAATATAGGGTTAATCACTTTACCATTGCGCTCTAAAGCCAGATGTTAGCGGGTCTTTCTTGTTCTTTTTCCACTTGGGTGTTAAACACATGGAGTGTTTGTGTGGAGTTTGTGTGTTTCCCAGTGGGCAAAGCTACATGGAACATCAAAACTTGAATATATATAATATATAATAACATCTATGTTAGCTAGCATTAGCCCACTGTCGATGTCAAAATGAAAAGTTAACACACGCTGCCTTAATGTTCAGTAACTCAGACATACCTCTGGGCTTGTTCCTCCTCCTTCCTACGTTTTTTGTAAGCAGCACCTGACGGCTTGGATTGTCTTTCATTATAAACTTTTTTTTAATGGTTTTCTTGTTGGCAACACACATCCAAAATACCATGATATAAAAATAAAAAACCTGGATGTGCCGCTCCCCTCCCCCCACTCTCACCTACCAGCCTGCAGCAACAGGAGCAGCAGGTCAGGCAAGGAGATCATCATCATCACAGAATATTGTAGCTTGCTTTAATTTATTTTTTTTGTGTGTAGTTATTTTTTACAAGGAAATGGAATGGAAATCAAATGAGCGTAAACATTTTAT
>JBAMHW010000024.1:21704217-21720119 GCA_037177495.1 Rhadinocentrus ornatus | reverse complement strand
ATATATTTTGTTATTTTGACAGCTATTTGGCGCCCCTTCTAACAGACGGCGCCCTAGGTGACCGCCTTGCCCAGGGCCGGCCCTGAATACAATTTGCAGGTGAAAAGAAGATCCAAAACCTCCATAGCTGTGCAGTCCTGTCAAAAGTAATCCAAAAGTAACGGGATGTTGTTAGTGTTTTTAATTATGTCGCTGCTGAAATGTTTAGTTGTCAACCAAGCGCTATTATAAATACCTATTTTAAGCCCATTGAATAACCACGGCATGATCTAAGCTACAGCTAAGCTAACTAACCAACCTATAAGACTAGAATCGGGCCAGGCTTTTAGGTCACAGTCAATGAAAACAAACCTTTTGGATTTGCGTCCACATAGCATCTGTTTTTGTAGAAAAAAGCTGACTGGGCACTGGGAAGCATTGCCCTCAGGTGTTTGTGTCAAATACTAATAATGAAAAACACTCAGTGTTTTTCTGTGTTGGGAATAAGGTCCTGCCCTAAGTAGAGGAGTTCAAGCGTCACAATCTTGTTCACGAGTGCGAGAGGAAATGTAGCAAGAGATTGACAGGTGGATTAATGTGGTTTGCTGAAAAATGAACTTCTCAATTCACTGCTCTGTCTTCCTGCCCTCACCTATGATCACAAGCTGAGTACAAGCAGCTAAACTGAGTTTCCTCCATGGGGTGTCTGGGTTCTTCATTAGAGAAAGGTGGAGAAGCTTGGTCATCCAGAAGGGGTCCAGAGTAGAGCTGCTGCTCCTCCACATTGAGTGATGCCAGATAAGGTGGTTCAGACATCTAGTTAGGACGCTCCCAGACGCCTCCTGGTGAAGTATTCTAGCCACTTTCCACCAGGAGGAGACCCCATGGAAGACCCAGAACACGCTGAAAGGATTATGTCCCTCAGCTGGCCTGGAAATGTCATGAGCTTCCTCCAACAGAGCTTGAAAAAGTTGAAAGGGACGACTTTATGAACCAACCTTAGATAAGTGCCAGAAGATGGATGATAGAGGGTTTCAATAACAAAATATCCCAACAGTACCTAGCCCACATCTCAACTTCAGTTGCTGTTGATAGACCGGCTTTTTTCTTATTGGTATTGTCTGTCTGTCAGTATTTGTGTAAAAAAGAAAATTCACCATGAGCACCAAACAGAGGGTGCTGCCCCACGTGCTGTCAATGGATGCGCCTGTCACAGCTCATTGTGACAGCCGTGGGGAAGAAAGGGGTTGATGTGTGACACAATCGGAGACAGTAGTACAGTCATTATCAGTTTTGTGACATTAGAAGGAGCCCAGTTCCAAGAAGGGTAAATTTTAACTAGGACACCTTTCACAGGCCTCACAGAACCTTTTCATGATCTGCAGGAGAGATTGCTGCTTATTTTTATTCTGTCACATTATTATTATATCATAAAGTAGTGTTGGGCCAGCCCCGTCACAAACAGACTTTTCTGGTCACCTTTGTTCAACATATCCAACAGAGCAAGTTTATTTTCTGTTTTTCATGTTACTGGGGTGATAGATTGGACCCCTCTGATTGCCCATATCTGAAAAAGACACCAAGACGGCACCAGCAGGTCTCTGAAAAGGTCAAAGATTTTTACTTAGTGCACAACACAAAAGAGGCCGAGCATGTTGGATACATGGCTTTTTATCAAGGCAGCTGAACGCACTCTTTACTCTATGGAAACAACTGAAAATTAGTTCTGACAATCTGAAATTACCACCGAACTAATCTGTAATCTAACATTTATCAATGTGTTATATTTAAATTTTTTTATATCTGAACAACATTAAAATTCTGAGCATTAAACAATAAACATTTTAAAGGAGCTGGAATAGAATAAAGAAACAAAGATTTAAAAACACAAAGAAATTAGATTTTTCCTGGTGACAATGGAAAAACACAATTTTTTAATACATAAAAGAATGTTTCTATCAGGGTTTAGTTTGGATACAACTCCCTAGGTTTACAACCAAGCACAAATACTGTACATTAACACATGCCCTTGTAAAATGGTTGGTGTCATTTAGCACATTGTATTTCAAGACAGAGATGTCATATACGAGTCATGGATCTTTTTCACCAGGCAGCCTGGACACATACCACACAATATGTAAGGACAAGACACATCCATTACCTTGTGTAGCTGACAGTAAATAGTGGTTTTATCTCTGAGAAGAAATGCCAAACTAGTTTTTTTTACAACCTCAAATCCCCCAAAACTGTGTAAGATGTCAAAAAAAGAACAGAATGCAATGATTTACAAAGTTATGAAATTTCATATTTTATTCCCAAAAGAATATAAAAAACATATCAGATGTTAAAACTGGGACATTTTACCATTTTATGGCAACTTTTAGCTTATTTTAAATTTAATAGCAAGAAAACATCTGAATCTTTCTATTATTTTTCACCCTGAACATGGTGCGATCTTAAAAGCTTAAAAGTTCCACAATTTTAGATGGGTGAACCATGCCCATTTTTGTATCTGAAATGCTCATTTTTTTAATGTTTTTTTCATGTTACTGGACTGTTGCCAATTAATATCATTAGCAGTCAAATGCACCTACAGTTTTTGAAATACTTTTCCAGCCTTTTGTTACCCCTGTTGAGGCTTTTTTAAGATGTCCTTCTGCCATCAAATATAAAATTAATTATTTTTTTCCCAGTGTCCCAGTTTCAACATATTATTATTTAAATAGTGGGAAAGATATCATATAGGTTAATGAGATTTAGACATTATAGTTTTATGTTCTTATTTACATTATACATAGCATCTCAACTTTTGGAATTAGAGTTGTAGTAGTTTTGTTAGTGTTGATATCTTGCTTTGTCCATCTGGACATAGTTCTAATCCACTGGATGAGTCTATATTTAGCTATTTATATAGCAGATATCACCTGGAACAAAACCAAAATCCCTCTATGCCATGTGCGTCAGCTGGTTTTCCCCCAGCTTGTCCGATCTGGGTCTGCAGGCACTCAATTTATCTTGCAAATGTCAGTCGTCTACCCTGACCTGTTCTTCACCCTCACTGTCATCAAGTCATGCAGCTTCGTCTGCAAGGAAAATTTGCAACCTACATCTAAAGCCTGTTTCATGCACATACTGAAAGCACAAGTCATGGCTGGCAGGCATATGAATAAATATAGAAATATATACTTGCATTCCTAGAAGTAGGCCTAGAAGTAGAGAAAAAGTTATCAAACTTTATATGGATTCCCAACTAGAGTCAATGTATATAGTATAACTGGTAAAAAGAAAAATACTGAAAGCACATTGGGGAATACATAGGAGAAATCAGCCAAGAAGCAGTGGCTATGAAGGAGCATGACATATCTGATATTTCACACAGGTTCAGACTTTTTAGTTTTATTTCATTTTTATTTTTTTTTTACTCAAGGCAATTGCATTTCCACCCAATAACCGACACAACTGAGAGCAGGAGCTGATTTTTAAAAAGAATAAATAAATTAAATATTGCAAATTTCTTTACTTTGTATAAATAAAAACTGTCCTACTGGTGATATTTAGTTTGACTAACTAGAAATACAAAAAAATGTCTACTATTACATTACAACCGAAAAACAATCTACACAACAATGGATCCAGTTTATTGATAATTTTCCATCTAAGTTAAACTACATCAAGATTCTATGTATAGCCAAAGACTTAATTGGAAAATCAATTAATTAATTTTCCAAAACCCGTCGGTTAATGAAAGCTCAGCAACATGCAAACATTTGCATAAACAGGTAAATGTAATTTGCGACTTTGTGTCCACTATGATAATAAAATGGGTAATCAGCATTTTTTTATTCCATCCTGTTTCTCCTCTAGGAACTATCCAGTGAATAAAAGTTAGTGATGTGACGTTCATGAACGAATTAATTCTTTTAAATGGCTCTTTTAAATGAACTATGGGAACAGAGTCAAAGCTGTGGGCCGTTCATTTGTGAGCCATTCTTTTTTTATGCAAATGTTTCACACTGCCTTCATCACATTTGTGACATCATAGAAGTCTGATGTCCAACACGCTCCATTCATGTGAAGCATCTATGGGCAGAGAGACAAATACTGAGTTCTTTCCAAAATATTTAGTAGAATTTGCACTGACTTTTTCCTATATTTTTTTTAATCTTGTATAGTAGATTATATATTTTTACTATAATGTTTTTAAATCTTGTATAGTAGATTTTATATATGTACATATTTTGATTGATTGTCATTCTTATATATTGTGAAATTTTGTTAGATATTGTTAGAACGAGCCAGTCTTTTGAATGGCTCTTTGAAAGGAACGGCTTCTTCTGAGCCTGATTGCATTGATTGCAAACACCAGTTGTCGCTCCCTATAAATAAGACACCAGATACCAAGCAAAGAGGCAGGAGGGAAAGGACGCAGACAGACGGAGGACAGGCTTACGCCCGGACGGCGTGAGATGGTCGTGGCCGCCACCGCTCGCGATGGTTGCTGTCTCTTGGGCCCCGGTCTGACCCATTCCAAGACGCCAATCATGCCCTGGCTAAAGTGCCGTTGTGACATCTGGATTCCGTTGAATCAATGCTCACAATTTCGTACAGGAAGGGAAGTAGTTGTGCCTCGCTGAGAGTGTGGGCGTGGACTCCCCAACATGAGCTGAGTGTACCTAATTCTTCTCTTGTCCTGTATCATGAAGGATATGTGGCCTGGGCGACAGCGGAGCAGCAGCGGTGGCGGCGCGGTGGAACTGATGGGCTCTCGCGTGGTCACAGGAAGGGAAGTGACTGAGACTGGGGAGCCAAGCTGGCTTGGACTATGTCTGCTAACGGAAATGGGTTGGCATTAATTTTATTCCTTCTCCCCTGACAGCAGCAATGACGAGAGAGAGGGCAGAAGGCAGAGGGCAGAAGGCCTGGCACTGAAATGATGGATCGGACAGCGGTGTGCAGAGCGCGGAAGGCGCTGATCTAGGGATCGGCCTGCAGTGGGAAGAGTTCTGCGGGAGCGCCTCTCGTTTGGAAATCGGCGGGAAAGCCCCGGGTTGGGATGGGATTTGACTAGACTGGACTTTCTGGGGCACATTTTGATGTGGACTTTTATTTTCTTTTTAATGCTCTTTTTTGATTTATATATCATCTCGCTCTCTCTCAATAGATAGATAGATAGATAGATAGATAGATAGATAGATAGATAGATAGATAGATAGATAGATAGATAGATAGATAGATTTAGGGTTTTAAGCACCTTTTATTTAATGTTTCCCATTAGTAATAAATGCCTGTATGCTTTTGACATATCTGTGGTACTCTTTGTGTTGGTGTTGCCTGGGAATCGCATTCAAACTTAAGCAACATTCTAAATAATCCAGTACATTAGTCCAAAGTCGACTGTTGTCCTTTCTCTTGCTCTGTCCCTTTCTCTCTCTTTCTTTTTCTCACTTCCTATGATTTTGTCCACATGGGTTACTTTGTAGAAACGTCCACATGCGCATTCAAAACAGCAATATGTTGATATTCAGATACTAAGGTTTGTGCAGTAAAACGAAATGTTTCTATAAAGCAATGTACTGGGATGGGGGAAAAAAACAAAAGTTGTGAAATGCATTTTCTCTGCCTTAGCTCCAGGAATGTACAAAATAAATATAATGTGTGAGTTCAAAATTGGAAAGTTATATAGTACTTCTTTGAGAAGACAGTGTTTGAAAGAAAACTAAGACTTTTACACCAATGTGTCTTAATGGACAAATATAAGCCTGTTCCTTGTACAAGTCAGTAATATTATACTCGGGACATAGTTTAACTGCTATCTGCATTTGGTCTTCATAAATGTCCCACAAGATGCTGCACATTGGGTGCAAAATCAAAAATATGTGGAATAATCTGACCTGTTGGCTTTTCTTGGTTGTGTTGAGGGCGTTCTCGGTCCTATATCTTTGCTATGCTTTTTGAGAGTAGGCAAAGATCTGCTTTATAGTGGAATGAAGAGAAAAGCTAGTAAAATAAACTCCACCAGTGTAGTTCTGTGCTTGTGCTTTTCACCTGCATTTCTTTCCTATTTTTCTTTTTGCTCTTTGGATGTTACAAAATTCATTGTTGCTGGCTGCACCCAGTTTAAGCTAACTTAATGTCAATTAGCATTCATTGACAAGTAGCATCATCTTTGGAGCTCGGGTATTCTTGACTGTCTGTCCACAATGAAAATGGTTTTCTGCAGGGTCTGAGATACAGAAGGGTGCCTTAATGAAGGTATAAAATCACTACTCAATCTGCAACAAACTAGAGACCCTCTTTCTAGCTTTATGGCCAAGTGCAGTAGCAGACAGACTACTTATCAAGTAAGTCCACATTCTTTGACTGCAGCCCACAACCGATCAAATTCACAACTAAACCTTATCATTGCAGCTTGACATTTTCAAATACCAAGATCATCATAGCTGTTTAGCCCAACTCACAAATACAGCGTGCTGCTCCTTCAGGTGGCTGAATCTAGCACCAAGCCCAAACAGCCAAACTCATATTTATGCTGTGTTGAAACTTACAGCTGGTTAGACCAGTGGTTCCCAACCTATTTTCCTTGGGGATCCCCCTCATGCAAATACTAAAAACCCATGGACCCCCTTCCCCACCCCGTGCTGAAGCCATGCTTGGTTTTATTCTTTCAAAAGTGAGAATCTCACCATAAATACTGTAGTCTGAGTGAATCCTGTCCTTCAATAAAGCTAAAGTTAAATTAACAACATATAACATGGTGCCCCAGGTTATGAACCACCTTTTAACACACATTAAATCAGACACCATAATATACCATCATATGATAGCATTATAGTGCCACATGCTACATATTCTGCCTTTTGCAAAATCTAAAGTGACCAAAAATGGTTTTAAATGGGATTTGAACATTTGAACTTCTTTTTAATCAAACATAAATATTTTTTTTTATTAAAAAATCTGTCAAAAACCTGTTGCTTAAGAAAATTCAGTTCCTGTCTTGAAGTCTCTGAACTTCCCACACAACTTGTGTTATTGAACATGTTTCACGAACTTTCACACATCAAAGAACACGTTTGTCCCTTGTGAACATATTTAGACTACATACCAGGAAGTAAAACAATGCACACAGACAGATCCATAAATAAATTCCACCTCCAAGCACAACACACCAGAGCTTCTGTTTGACAGAGAAATCCATCAGAGCTGCCAAGTCTAAAGCATCCACTTGCTCGGGATCATTGATTGTTAACAAAACGATTTATTTAGGAGAAAGTCAAGCACAAATCCCAAATGTTTGTCAGAGAAAGCTGCTCCTACCTCACAAACTGCTGTTATGAGCTCGCAGCGAGGCCGTGTGCGTTAGCATGAAGCTCTCAGTACATTGCTGGCTGCTGGCCGATGGGGACCTGCGTGGTGAGCGCTGAAAACGACTCCGCCGGCTGAAGTAGTTGCCCGCTGTCCACGACCGCTTGTGCTTCCTCAGGTATTCTTTGTAGTTCTTGGTGAGCAGTGTGTAGAGGAATGGGTTGATGCAGCTGTTGGAGTACGTCAGGCATGTTGTCAGGTAGTTGATGTTGCGTTTGGCTTTGATGGAGAGGGACAATGAGGGGTAGAACTGACCTAGCAGCTGCCAGATCCAGAAAGGCAGGAAACATGCCCAGAAGAGGAGCACAATGGTGAAAATCAGGTACAGCACCTTCAGGGGCATAAAACCACAAAGAAATTGTATCAACAAAGATATAGCATGAGAAAATGCTGTGTGTGGCCACATCTAAAACTAACATTTTAGGGCATTTGATCATTTAAACAATCTTTTCGCTAAAACAGTTGGAAAAGCTAAAGAAAATACTTTGCTCCAAAGAAGTCAAACAAAGTTAACTACCACAGCTGATCTTGAGACCTAAATAAAGTACAAAGCTAATATACAGTGGTGGGATTAGTGTTTGCCCCTTTCATGATTTCTTCTCTCTTTTTTTCCATGTTTGTCACACTTAAATGTTTCAGATCATAAAACAAATTTAAATATTAGTCAAAAATAGCACCAGTAAACACAAAATGCAGTTTTTAAATAATGGTTTTTATTATTAAGTGGAAAAGAAATCCAAACCTGCATGACCATGTGTGAAAAATTGCCCCCCCTGTTTAAACATAACTAAATTTTTCAAGCCTGAGTTCAATTTCTCTAGCCAGACCCTGGCCTGATTACTGCCACAACTGTCACCTAAATAGGACCTGTCTGAGAAAGTGAAGTGTGCCAAAAGATCCTGAAAAGCTCGACATCATGCCGAGACCAAAATAAATTTAGGAAGAAATTAGAGAAAATAACTGAGATCTATCAATCTGGAAAAAACAAAACATTTCTTAAGCTATGGGACTCCAGCGAACTACAGTGACAGCCATTATCCACGAATGGTGAAAACATAGAACAGTGGTGAACCCTCCCAGGAGTGGCCGACCAACCAAAATTGCCCCAAAAGTGCAGCAACAACTCATCAAAGAAGTAAAAAAAGAGGCGAAAACAACATCCAAAGAGCCACAGGCCTCACTTGCCTCAGTTAGTTCAATGTTCATGACTCCACCATCAGAAAAATTACCTGCATGGCAGAGTTCCAAGATGAAAACCAATATCACTTTTGCTTAGCAAAAAGAAAATTAAGGCACATCTTAAGTTTGAAATCAACTTGATGATCCCAAAGACTTTTGGGAAAATACTCTGTGGACTGATGAGACAGAAGTTAAAATTTTTGGAAGCTGTTTGTCCATTACATCTGGAATAAAAGTAACACGGCATTTCAGAAACAAAACATCATACCGTCAGTAAAATATGGTGGTGGTAGTGTGATGGTCTGGGGCTGTTTTACTGCTTCAGGACCTGGAATACTTGCTGTGATAAATGGAACCATGAATTCTGCTTCTACCAAACAATCCTGAAGGTCAATGTCCAGCCATCTGTTCATGACCTCAAACTGAAACGAATTTGGTTTCTGCAGTAGGACAATGATTTAAAACACACCAGCGAGTCCACCTCTGAATGGCTGAGAGAAAAAAAATAAAGAAGACTTTGGAGTAGCCTAGTCAACATCCTGACCTGAATCCTATTGAGATGTTGTGGCATGACCTTAAAAGGCTCTCCGTGCTTGAAGCCTCCAGTGTGGCTGAATTACAACAATTCTGCAGAGATGAATGATCCAAAATTCCTCCACAGCGCTGTAAAAGACTCATTGTAGATTATCGCAAATGCTTCATGCAGCTATTGTTGCTAAGGGTGGCCCAACCAGTTGTTAGGTAGTTGGGCAATCACTTTTTCACACAGGGGCATTTAGTTTTTTTTTTCTCCCTTTATAAAAAAAAACCTTCAGTTAAAAACTGCATTTTGTGTTTACTTCTGTTGTTTTTATGTTATGTTTTTTTACTAATATTTGAATTTGTTTGATGATCTGAAACATTTAAGTGTGACAAAAATGGAAAAAAAAAAGAAATCAGGAAGGGGGGAAACACTTTGTCACACCACTGTATGCCTTCAACACATTGTAAACTCAGGTACTTAGAATAGTTACAGTGAATTCAGAGCAAATATTGTCATATAACTTTAAATGCAATGATGTTATGTCATGTGGCCTCTTTACTATTATGTGTTCCTTACGTCGAGAAATCTGGTTAAATTAACTGATCAGGCTATCAGAATTTATGAGCCGGAATCTGTGGGTAGCTTCGGTTCTACATGTGAATGCATAGAGAAACATCAATGGCCCAGAACAATAGGGAGGGCCAACTAGGCTAAATAAAATGTGTGTACTTGTGTTTTTTTTACTGTTGGCAAATTTGCTAAAGTACTAATGGTTAAACACTGACACACACAAGACATATTTTTACCTGGTCTTGATGAGTACAGTGGTGGGTAATAAAGAGAGACCACTGTGTGTTGTATTGTCAAAATATTGAAATTCCCTCCACCATAGATATGGTTTTAAATACAATAGCAGCCAATAAACTAAAGAAAAAAGGAGTGCTTCTATTTGGTTGATGGGTGAAAAAAAAAAAACACTTCAAGGTGTTTTTTTGGTACAGGGGTAATGATGTGGCAAAGAAAGAAAAAGGCGACGAAGGCACTCTTGAGATCCAAAATTTAAAAAGCCTTTTATTAAAAGTGGCTAATGCATGGGAAAAGTTCAAATGTAGCTACGCATTGTGGCACACTGCTTTAATCAGGGTGACCATGCATTAACAACTTTTAGGCTTTTTAAATTTTGGACTTCAAGAGGGCCTTGGTCACTTTTTTCTTTCTTTGCCACAAGCTAAAGACTATTTCAGGCTGTGATTCTTAGTTTTAAGTGCTTTGGTGCAAGTGGCCGTGGTAGTGGGGTGTGGGGTTGACATTATTACTGTTGATGAAAAGGGGACCCTGCAGAACAAGTTTGGGAACTACTGCAGTCATTATAGTATGTGTTTTGAGGCAAACCACAATTAATTTTAAGATGTATCACAAAGTGGCTTGAAACTACTGTATATGCTTGTATACCAGGGATCTCAAGCTCTGGTCCTTGAAGGCCACTGTCCTGCAAGTTTTAGATGTTTACGTGCTTTAATACACCTGACTAAAATGAATAAATTATTGTGTAGAACCTGACAACAAACTGTTAGAAAATTTGAGTGGAATCAGGTATGCTGCGGTAGGGAAACTTGATTAAATTAAAGTTATAAAAATCCAACCTGGAAGAAGGAGTTGGGTTTGGAATAGAGTTCTTACAAACAACTGAAAACACAAGCACATTTTTAAAAAATAAATAAAAGAAAAGAAAAGTAAAGAAAGAGGTCTAGCACAAAAGGTATCATCAGAATGTGAGTCACGCCTCTTAATGCATAAATTTGCAATGTACTGACCTTTTGATTTGGTAGTTTCTTGGTCTGTTTGAAAGTTTCTGTTTGTGAAATCCAGTATGTTCGCGCTAGCTGGATGTAAAGATAGCCAATGATCAGTCCTGGGGCAACAATGCTTGTGCAAAACAGGAAGGAGATGTAAATCTTGTAAGACAGTGGTGTTAAAGTGGGCTGACACATTGCTTTGGTGCCCACTGGTGTTAGCTTGATGCTAATTATCATTGGCAGGGTGAGAATTAGTGAGGCTGCCCAGACCAGCACAGCGATAGCCTTCCTGTAACTTTTAGACCGCTTTACAGTGTCAAGCGGCTTGAGCACAGCAAAATAACGCTCTGTGCTCATGATTGTTAGCGTAAAGATGCTGGCATGCATGGTCAGGAAGTCCATGCTGATCAGTATCCGACACCCTGCATCTCCGAAGTACCATCCTTTTAAAAAGTGTGTGCAGACCACGAAGGGGATGGTGAGAAGATACAGCAAGTCGGCCAGAGCTAAGTTTATAATGTAGATGTACATTGAAGCTGCAGTCCTCATGGAGTGGCACATCACCACGAGGGTGTAAATATTCCCTGAGACTCCGACAAGGCACATGATGGAGAGGATGGTACCAATGGTAAAGGTAGCAGCCATATCCTCATGCGAGCTCACAGGGGGGTCGGTCGCATTGGCGGTCCTTTCCACTAGGACTCCTACAGGCTCCATGGACACCGTTGTCATGCCTGGATGGGTGGAGACGTAAATGTATAAGGTTATGAAGTTGACCGTTAACTTGCTAACTTTATTAAATAACTTTATTGCATTAAACAATCGTCAAACAATTACCTTCATAATTCATGTTCATCTGTGACAAAGGACGTCTTAATGCACTGAATAAACTTTAAAGCCAGCTTTAAATACACAACTGCATTTCAAGTTCTGTCTCAACTAGTTATTTCCAAATCGTATATCTAATGGCATTTTGGCAGAAGTGATGACTTAACCATCTCCAAAACCAAGTTATTTAAATAGTTCATGCTTTTTTGGCTGATGTGCATTTGGAATTATATACAATTAGGCAAAATGACATGGCTACAAATGTCCCTGGAGGTTATGAAAGATTTCCAAGATGCTCATTAGAAAAGATGTTGGACAAGTTTTGAAAGTGAATAAATGTAATATGAGCTGCAGTCCCAATCTGATTCACTTTAAAAGTGACATCAAACTACAGAACAGAGTACAACTCTGAAGCTCGTGTTTGAAAAATGAAAAACTGTTGCAGGGAAATCATTTCTGATGGAAACGAGAGCTATAGTTATAAGCTGTAAGCTGTTCAACTATTCCTTCGTGTTAGCAAAATGTTTGAGCTCTGAAGTGAAAAAATAAATTATTCTGTCAGAGTAATCAAGCACAATTCTTTCAAAATGACACAAGCAGCTTTAATGATGCACATATCTAAGTTTTTTGGCTCTTTCTTTTGTCTTTAAGACTGAATATGATCCATCAGATCCACACTCATCGTCCACATTATTAGGTCCACCTTGCTAGTACCAGGTTGGACTCTTTGTTGCCTTCAGAACTGCTTTAAGTCTTAGTGTCATAAATTTAACAAGGTGTAGGAAACATTCGTCAGAGGTTTTGCTCTATATTGACATGACAGCATCACACAGTTGCTGCATCCATGATGAGAATCTCCCGTTCCACCACATCCCAAAGCTGCTCTAGTGGATTAAGATCTGGTGACTGTGGAGGCCGTTGGAGTCCAGAGAACTCATTGTCATAAACAACCAGGTGGTAATGATCTGAGCTTTGTGACATGGTGCATTATCCTGCTGGACGTAGCATCAGAAGATGCTACACTGTGGTCATAAAAGGATGGACATGGTCAGCAACAATACTCAGGTATGCTGTGGTGGTTAAACCAGGTCATGTTGGTACTAAGAGACTTATCAGACCAGCAACGTTTTCCATCTTCTATTGTCCAGCTTTAGTGAGTGTGTGTGAATTGTAGCCTCAGTTTCCTGTTCTTAGCTGACAGGAGGCACCCGGTGTGGTTTTCTGCTGCTGTAGCCCATCTGCTTCAGGGTTGGACGTGTTGTGTGTCCTCTGTAAACCCCAGAGATGGTCGTGTGTGTGATCCCAGAAGATCAGCAGTTTTTAAAAAACTCAGACCAGCAACCATGCTGCGTTCAAAGTCCCTTAAATCCCCTTTCTTCCTCATTTTGAATAACTTCAGCAAGTCATCTTGACCATGTCTACATGACTAAATGCGTTAATATGTAGCTATGTGACTGGCTGATTAGATATTTGTGTTAACAAGCAGTTGAACAAGTGTACTCAATAAAGCAGCTGTTGAGTTTACATGCTGGTTGTTCTTTTTTCTTTTTTGTTAGCGATTGATCTAAGTCCCAGGTTAATTTAATAATTCATACATACATTTGTTAGGTGTCACGTTTGCAGCCCTTCTTAGACCTTTAACACAGTGACACATGATTCTTTTTATAGTACCAGTACATAAATCCCATTACCATCACCAAGTTTTTATACTACATCATCCTAGATCTAAGTAACTAGTTTTCTTAGACCAACAGAGCCAAAATGTATCAAGCTGATCTGCTAATAAAGATACTTTTGTACTGAGTCATTGAGGTCTTCCTTTGACCAAACTAGATCCAGATAGACATCACTGATAAGATATTCTTCCTTGTGACTGAAGTAGTTCCAAAAAGCAGCCAGATTTGGTTAATATTACATGCCAGCCTGAGGTAATAGACCTGTCTGATATCTCTTTGGACATTTCCAAATCTGTCTGCAGATTAAAGCGAATACACTCTTACCTGGACAGCCTTCTTGATCCGAAAGGTTTAGCACTCAGCTGTGGTTCCATCAGCCATGCTTTGTCTCACTTTGCTTCTCCAAACTTCACACTTGCTACAAAAATTTCACGCTCCAGAAAAGTGCCCACATCTTCTACAGAGTAAAAACATGCAGGTGGAGCAAAAAGAGAAAGAAAAGAGAAAATTCCTTCTCCAGCAGTCTCGAGATAGAGAAATAACCTAAATGAGTCAGACATAACAAGAAACACCCCTGCTTTGCCGAATGGTCCAATAACAGCAAACTGATGAATCCAAAGTGTCAAGTCAAGAGATAGGTGCACTAATTGCAGTGTTAAAACTTCTTCATTCGCTCAGCTCTTTGTGCACCTCTGTAACATCCAAGCACTGGATGTCAAATGTGACATCGGCAGCTCCCAATATTCAAGTCCAAGGAGTTAAACCTCAAAAAAAAAGAGAGAAAACATCAATGAAATGATGACTGAGGATTACAATAAGCTACAGCTGGTTACGGAGAATCCTGACTATGACTGAGGCAGAGTAACAGAGAGGGAGAGAGAGTGTCAGAGGTGGAGAGGGGGAAGATAGACAAGGGGAGAGAGAGACAGAGAGAGAGAGGAGGAACGTGCTGCCAGAGAGGCACTCTTGCTCAGAAGCCTGAAGTGGGAGGGAGAAGACTGATAGAACGGGCAACAGAGAGGTATGCAGGAAATGTGTTCTGCTCCCTTTCCAAACCCCGTGCCATCTATTTCCATGCAACAGGGGCGTGTGCCACAAACTGATATGCACACTGGGACTGAAGATACATTAGACACTGACAGAACAATGCCGCTCAAAGACACTCACGGAATAAATAAATCAATATCTAAAAGACGGCCATTAATGACCTTTTTTTTTTGTAGTGTCCATTGTATAAAACGAGCGATGCCAGGGGTCAATGTCACCTAACAGCAGAACAATTCTTCCAAGCACAGTCATCAAACATCATCTGCTGCGCGAAGGCTGGTCCAAGCTAAACAACATTGTTGGCCTTCTTAGCTTGCTACAAGCTGCAAAGGAATTATCCATTAATAAGAATGAATGCGAGACGTACCTGCTTGTGTCTTTCTCCTGGAATCTGGAAGAGACATTTTAAATAAAAAACTTATATGATGAATTTATGTAGTTAAATTTTTTTTTTCAAAAGGCATTTTATTTTGCTTTATTAGGTTGGTTCGGACTGGATGTGGTTAAATGCTGATTTGTGTTTTTCTTTTAAATTTGTTATATCTTTCACTGTATCCAACTCAACTTGTCATCCTGTTTACAGCTGGCTTGGTGTTTGTTTAAGCCTTGCAATATTTTTAAGTTATATAATATGGCTTTTTCACAGGGTTTAATTACAAGTTTGTCATTCTGTCTTGAAAACAATACATCACAGGAATAATGTGATGGAATTTTTGTACAAATGTCTACTTAAACTCAGGAATGAACTGATTAAAATGAGGGGAACAAAGCTCACCTTCAGGAAACCAAGCTGGATCCAGAGTAGTGTGTCAAATTTATTATATTCCCTTTACGAGCATAGGAAATATACGGTCTGGCTCAGATCCTGTTTTGGAGTTTGAAAATGTATTTCAGTGTTCGACTTTCAGAGCTGTCTGAAAGCTGCTGTGAGGAGGAAAAAGAAAAAATATTTTACACTTCACCTAATTGCTCTCTTTTGTGATCTGGAATACACCGATATGCCACCATTTGGCCAAAAATTACACTCAATAGCCATCCCACACCATTTTCTAGTATTACAGCATACAAAACCTCTTCTAAAAGCGTGCACTACTTACGGAGTTTGTAGGGAAAAAAACAAAAAAAAAAAACACATAACTTGCAATGTCATCAATGTCCACTGGTAAAAAAACAAAAACTAAAGCATATAAGTCACACACACTGCAAATCATACTGGTTGGCTGAATAATCCAACATACCAAAGAGCTTGTGTCACACAATAGTGTGAGGGTTCTTTTAATACCAGCACAAAAAGGATTTCCACTGTCACAAAAAGGAGCATGCACAGAGCAGGGTTTACATTTTTATTAACAATAAAAATAGTCTCTTTTGTAAAAAAAAAAAAAAAAACATAATTCTCTCTTATATACATATTTATATATATATATATGAATATAAATACATATATAAATATATATATGTAAACATATGTATGTATATATATATATATATATATATATATGTGTGTATATA
>JBAMHW010000024.1:21658405-21672844 GCA_037177495.1 Rhadinocentrus ornatus | reverse complement strand
GCGTTCAGCTTTTATGCTCCTCACATGTGGAACAAACTCCCAGAAAACTGCAGGTCTGCTGAAACTCTCAGCAGTTTACATGAGGGTTAAAAACTTTCCTATTTACTTCCTTTTATCAGAACAACCGTTAACTTTATTTTGTCCTTTTTATCCATTTTATTAAGGTCTTTTCCTTTGTTTTTATTTAATTTTCTTAAAGTCTGTTTTTAATGCACTTGTTATTGCTTCTTGCACCCTGCTGTAATGCTTTTAATGTTTTGTGTAAATCACTTTGAATTGTCTTCTACACGAAATGTGCTATACAAATAAATTTGCCTTGCCTAGGAACAATATTTAAAATTGCACCGTAGGTGCTGGACAGTTAAAACCTGAGGCTCTAGAGCAGAGGTGCCAAAGTCCAGTCATCCAAAGCTTTTATCCTGCAACTTTTAGACACTTCACTTCTCCAGCACACCTGAATAAAATGAATGGCTCCTTACGAGGCTTCTGCAGAGCTAAAAGACCTGCAGATGAGCGAATTCAGCCATTTCATTTAGGTGTGTTGGAGAAGGGATGAATCTGAAAGTTGCAGGATAGTAGATCTTGAGGGAGATCTACTATCCTGACCTATAAGGGGGTCAGAGAAAGAGGTGGTGACATGCAGTAAAGGGATTGAATTGGATTCAAACCTGGGCGGGCTACATCGAGGAGCTGTAGCCTCTGTATTTGAGCTGGCTGCCCAACTAGCTGTAAACATCCTGTTTGTTTTGTTTTTGGCAGTCTCTCATATCAGTAAATTTACTGACAACTGAAACATTTTTTTCATGGATATTCTCCAGGACAGTGTCCAGTTGCAGCTCAAACCCACAGGGTAAGTTTAATGGCGTTTTCTCTAGTTTTCTGTTAAGGTGTGGCTGCGGTGAGGACCAAAATGCAGGCAGGAGGCAGAAAAAAAGAAAGGTTTAATGCCAATCTCCAGGAAAAACAGAAGACAAACACACCACAGGGACTAAACTACAAGGATCTGACAACAGAAACTAAAAACCATGAGGTATAAATACACAGAAAGGGTAATCAGGAACAGGTGCAGTGAGTAAGCAATCAGACCAGATAAACTAATGAGCCAGAAACAGAAAGCAACACTGAACCCAAAAGGGAAGGAGCCACAAAAACTAAACTGGAAACAAAGCTAAACATGAAAAAACCAATAACTTTAACCATGATCCTGAGTTTCGGGCCAGCACTCATCGCTTGTCAGACAGTATATTCTTAATGCTTTGCCAGAAATGGATGCAGCCTTTTCTACAGCTGCGTAACATTGAATAACTTTATTTAGGTGAACTTTAGGTATTTCTGTTGTCCTCCTAGCCACTGCTGAACTGTTGGAGAAGACTAGAGTTCCATTATGTCACACAGAGATGGTTGAAATCCATTCAGCTCTCATTGCTTTTCTCATTCATTTGGCTCAGGCATCTTGAGAAACTTTTAGATTGGTGCGGATAACAGATCACACCCACATATGAGTAATTTCCACAATATTCCATGTTTTACAATTGATTGCAGTTTTATTGTCAAATTCTGCATTTCTGTCCTGATTCTAAACAGATTATTTAAATGTGGGGAAGGATTATTGTACAGATGTATATTGTAAAAGAGGCCCCAGCTGTGAAAGCTCTGCAGCTGAATCAGCAGCCTTTAATCCCACAATGGACAGATTACCAGATTGATTGGAGAGCTGGAAAAAAAAGAAAACAATCTGAAAGTTTGGTATGAAATGTAAGGATGGAAGAGTTCAGAAAGGCCTAAAAGATGAAGAGGAGGATTTTTAAATTTTAAGAACTCCACTGGCTGAACAGGCAGCTAGTAGAGTTATTTGAGGATAGAGGTGATGTCTTCAGTAGCTGAGTTTCTGTTAATAATTCAGGCAGCAGAATTCTGAACTAACTTGAGTTTGATTGACTTGTGGGGTAAACCAGGTAGGAGACAGTTGCAGTAATCAAAACAAGAAGTAATAAGAGCATAAATTAGAAGGAAAGTGTTGTCGGGTCCAGGGCCAGCCCTGGGCATAAGTGACCTAGGTGGTCGCCTAGGGTGCCATCTATTGGAGGGGCGCCAAATTGCCCTAAAAAATAAATAAAAATAAAATAAAATTTTACGCTCATTTGATTTTCATTCCATTTTCTTGTAAATAATAACTAGACCAAACAAATTATTTTAATTAAAAGAGGCTACAATATTCTGTGATGATGACGACCTGCTGCTGCTGCGGGTGCAGGTGAGAGAGTGGAGGTAGGGGAGCGGCGCATCCAGATTTGTAATGATAATACTGATGGATGATGTCACATTGTCATGTGTTGTCAACAAGAAAATCATTAAAAAAGTTTATAATGAAAAGACAATCCAAGCTGTCAGGTGCTGCTTACAGAAAACGTAGGAAGGAGGAGGAGGAAAAACGAGCCCAAAGTAGAGGTATGTCTGAGTTACTGAACATTAAGGTAGCGTGTGTTAACTTTTCACTTTGACATCTACAGTGGGCTAACGCTAGCTAACATAGATTCTATTGTACCGTTACAATATCTGAACAACATAATTAAAGTACCACCTATATTATGCAATAAAAGCATGCTTGTCATAATGTCAAAATGGCATAAAGTAAAGGTTTGATACGAAAAAAAAATTCTGTTTGTATTTGCAAAGCAGTATTTATGCAACTGTCTTTTATTGTAAGGGTAGGCTACTGCTATTTAATGTTACTGATATAAAATTTAAAATGTTGTATTAAATTTGTATTTGTCCAAATTTTTGCAGTCAAAACAGGCACCTGTAGAGGGAGCCAGAGAGCTGTGGCCTTGGCTGTCCCAGCGAGCTTCTTCGTGATCTGAAGACTTGAACAGAGCCACACAAAATATGAGTGAGAAATAAAGAAATCCAAACAGTGGTTAATAAAGGCCTATTTTGCAAGAAATTTAATTACTTAACCTTTTTTTGGAGTCCATTTTAAGAATAGTGCCAAAGGTTGATGTAATGTGGGCCTTAATGTCCTAGAGCCTTGTCAAAATGTCCTGGCTGTAGACAGACAAGGGCCACTTGAAGCTGGGCACAACATCAGGCTTTGGAGGCTCAGGGAACTTCACAGGTAGCAGTCCAGAGCGCTGGAGGAAACCCATACACTCTGTGGTGTAACGTGATACATGCTGCAGCCACTACTCTGTGTGGTTTTCCCTCAGCTGTTTTAATATCCGCGTGGTGCTGTTGCCCAGGCCCCTCTCCCGCAGAAACCGGATTACCTGCACATCACAGGCATACCTTGGACACAGAAAAATCTCAGTAAGAATGTACAGCATTCATTTGGTCATGGAAAAAGAGTAAAGAGACACTACTCACTTTTGAGTCATGATGACGCGAAATTGTGACCTGTGAGCCAAGTCCAGCTGTTGGAGGACAACTTGGCTCCAGGACATGTGTGAAGCTTTACACTTGGCACAAGTCAGTGTCTCAGTGACTATGGTGTAAATGCGGTCAACATCCAGGACCTGCCGTGCCCTCTTGTGCAGCCCTGCTCCAGTCAGCTGATGGCCACCACAAGCAGGATTGGGGCAGACCACCTTAACCTTCCACAGCTTGTATGGCATCCAAAGGAGTAGTGGTAAAGGGGCCTGGTGGTAGAGGTGACTCGGCTGAGGCGGATAGTACTACAGCTTCAGGTTGTCCTGGAGCTCCATTTTGCCCTTTGCCCCCATCTTTTTAACAAGGCTTTTGAGATCCACCTATGATCTTGGGGGGGAGAAAGCCCTCTGCCCACAAACGGGGGAGCTGAAGAGTTGCAGTAGGAAAAACAAAACAATGTATAATCGTACTTTGTTTCGGTAAAATACAATGCAGAAAAAATATACATGTGTATGACACAGTGCTAGATCACTTACTGACACAGGAGCAACCAGTGGTATGTCAGGTATGACTGCTAGTGCCTCTGTTTGGGGGTCTCGAGCCTGTACAAAGTTTTAGCATTGGATTTCAAAATATGCAGGATAACACTTTAATGCTGTACAGAAAATGAAATTTAAAACTAAAGATGGTCTGGCTGAAAAGGTCATCACTCACTGAGATGGCAGTGCTGACCAGAGAACCTGTAATTTCCTGGCCTTTGTGACTTGTTTCTGTAAAACACAGTCTAAGTAACTTGTATTAACAACCCACTTTTAAACAGTTGACTTTTTGACTTTGAGATAGCAATTTACCTGAGTCACTTTCCTGGCCTTGGCAAGATTTGGCTTTGCAGCAGCAACATGTTTGTCACCAAATCTTCATTTGGTAAACTGAAAGGTAAGAAGCAAACAACTGTATAATGAGAGGCCATTTACTGGACAAAATATATTTATATTACATTTATGAGCATTAACTCAACTAATACCATTTACAAATTCAGTGGTGGTCGCTTCTGCAGCAGATTGGGCGGCAACTGCAGTCAAAGCCTGCAATGTTGGAGCTGCGTGGGATGCAGGAGCCAGCTGGGATAAAGGAGCTGCGCGGGATGCAGGAGCTGGCTCCTGTTTCATGACTGGTCACTTTGTAAGGTGATATTTGTACTATTCTACAAAACTATTGTGTTAGGCCTATACTCTGGATGTGGAATCCACACACACACCTCCTCACACTATCAAATAAGGATTTCTGCCCATGCTGCATCATTGGACATTTCTCAATCTAAAAATAACAGGTGAAAATGAACTCTTTGTCATTCAGTTGTGTTTGTGTGGTTTTAGAAATCTTGAATTTTCTACTTTGTGCCAAATGAACTGAAAAAGTAAACACCTGTTAAATAGACACATACCCTTTGATACAGCTCATACCACTTCTTCTGTCTGGGTGCTGGTCTGTTTCCCTCACCTGCAGGCCATGAACCTGTGGTGGCGAAGCTTCTGAGGCGTGCCATCCAGACATTGTCTGGCATCACCTTGTGGGTCTTTGTTGTCTTTGGTATATATAATTAAACAATAAATGGTAATATCAGAGCTTATCAAGCTTATACTAAAAACAAAAAAATAAGAAAAACATGACAACAATAATTAGGCACTGTCATAAATGAATAGACCTTTTTTCTATAATGAAAATATAGAATAATGTAAAATATTATGTACACCCACTTAATCTGATCATCTCTATATCTGGGATCTGTAATAAGTGAAAATGTTTTGTTAATCCGTGCTGTTGTTAAAAGAACTTCATAAACAACGTTAGCTTGGCTAACTGACGCAACGATCACACTGACCAGAATACAGGACGCCGTTTATAAGATGACCGTGCGGGGGGACAAAAAAAATGCAGTAGTCAAACTTGCTTACCTTTAATTGCTAACAATTCGGTTAATCCCAGTAAAATTATACGTTATTAATAGATTCAATGAAGAGAGCGAGAGAGAGAAAAACGTGTAAAACTAATGCTAACTCGCGTAGTAACATCGGTGTAATAGACATCATACTGCATTGTCATAAATGTGTAGCTACTTACCTTATTGCTAAACAGACAATGCTCTCCTCAACGACGATTGTACCTGTTCTTGACCAAGAACTTTGCTTTCAATCTAGCGTAATTTTCCTTCAACATTGCTGTAACACGGCTGGCCCGCGACTTTAACATTTTTAACATTGCTAGAACGCGATTGGTCCGCGACGTCAACATGTTCAACATTCCTCAAACGGGATTGGCCAAGCTTCAACATTTTTCAACATTTTTCCTCGAACGATTCTTCGGCAACTGGGGCTCACACACACCTGCTCTCCATCAGAGCAGTGGCAACTTCCGTGGCAGGGAAGCCCAGAATTCCCTCCCCCCGGCCACATTCGCCAGCTCATCCAGGGGGATCTCGAGGCGCTTCTTGTCCACCCAAGAGATGTAGTCCAACCAGCATGTCCTCGGTCTTCCCCCGGGTCTCCTCCCGGTGGCATGTGCCCAGAACACTTGACCAGGAAGGCATCCAGGAAGCATCCTGACCAGATGCCTGAGTCCTCTCATCTGGCTCCTGTCGATGTGGAGGAGCAGCGACTCTCTGAGCCTGGCCACCCTGCGGAGAAAACTCATTTCGCCTGCTTGTATTCCCAATCTTGTTCTTTCGGTCACTACCTACAGCTCAAGTGAGGGTAGGAATGTAGATCGACCGGTAAATTGAGAACTTTGCCTTTTGGTAGTAAGTAAGGTTTTATTGGTCAGTGCAGTGATGCAGACGCTGCACCGATACGCATGTTGATGTCCCGCTCCATCCTTCCCTCACTCGTGAACAAGACCCCGAGATACTTGAACTCCTCCAATTGAGGCAGGACCCCATTGGTCAATTTAACACAATTAAAAAAACACTGCTTCTTTGCCATGTTCACATGGAGACAAGTTTAGGTATATGTTAAAGGGGATATATCATGAAAAATCCACTTTTTTAGCTCTTAAATACATGTTTTTGTGAACTATCAGTGTTTATCGATGGAGAAATGTGAAATACATTCTCTCCTGATGCTGTGTATATATCCTTATATTCTTTGTGGGTCATAATTTTCAGTCTGTTCAGTTTTCTCTATTGACTATTACTTTTTGTTATCTATTACGTCACAGTATTTGCTGTGGGTCTGGTAAATAAAGTCATGGATGGGTATCCAATTTTGTGAATGTGCCTTTTTTTGTTTCTCGAAGCGTTTTTGTAGTCTAAGCTAAGTTATGCCGAAGTTACCAGGACACAAGTCAAAATGTGCGGTTTTTGGGTGTATCAACCCACACAATTCTTTTCACTGCCCCCCGGCACCGGAGCCTATTCGAAGTGCCTGGTTGAAATAAATTTTTCACGGAAATGTACCGACATCAGTGGGGAAAGTCCTTTTTGTTTGCGCGAAGCATTTCAAGGACGAGTGCTTCAGCAACCTCTGCCAGTATCAAGATGGATTTGCAGAAAGACTTTGTCTGAATGAGGGGTCAGTTCCTTCTCTCTATGGAAACAACAGACACAGCAAAGAGGTAAGCACCAATAATGCAAAAATTACGCCAAGCATTATTTTAGACGTGCATTTTGTGTGTTGATATGATGTACCGGCCGTTGTTTTGATAGTATTAGCATTGTGCGTTCTGCTTCTGTTTTAGCTTCCTACCTGAGGATATAACTGTACTGTGTGCTTTGAATAAAATTATTTGGCCTTGTTTTTTGCCGTTTTGTGTAGGGAAACACATTATCCAAATGCATTGAGTGACGTTTTTGACGCTCACGATAGCTACCTCCTGTACAATGTTGTAGCATCTTATTCATATTGTGGTGGTGTGGAAAAATTTGTGTTGGGGGTGGGGGGACAACAGCTGGTAGAGACGGCATGGATGATGAAAAATACAAGTGACAAGTGTATGGGGAACTTATCAGTGAGGGACGAACAGAAAGGCAGAGAGGAGGACCTATCTGGGGTTTTTACTCATAACTCGGATGGACCAAGGCGGAAACAGTCGAAACATTTATATATTATATTTTGATCCTGTCAATAAATCCTTTCGAAGATCCCTGTCTGGTCTGTTGGGGGTTGGGTGTTAAAAGGTTTCTAATGTATGGACAGCATAGTTAAACTACGCTCCATATTGTAGTAGTTGGTATGGATGGAGAGGATGTAAATACTGTGATAACACACCATTGCGATGCATTTATTTGAAGCCGTGGTTCTGCAGGTTCGTCGTCTTCATTCTCCTGCTCAGGGTCACTCTGGCTCGAAAATGTACGGCTGGACGGACACGTTTTCCGTTGTTGACATCTCTAGAAAACTTGCCGATAAAAAGTTGCTCTGCCGGTAGATAATTGTACCACTGCTATGAAACTACAAATATGGCCGAATGGAGTGGAGTAGAACTCTCTGCGACCTGGAAGGAGGCGGGGCATGAAATGCCTTATTCACATTTAAAGAGACCGCACCAAAACGAGTCGCTCTAAAGACGTGCCTCAGAACAAGGGTTAACAAGGGATGTGTGGAGCTAGAATAACCAGGAATTCAGACCAAAGCATTGTGGTTCTACTTTATATAGACCATAAATTAATGATTTACTTGTGAAAAGGAAGGATTTAAAAGCATGATATGTCCACTTTAAAGTTTTTTATTGTGAGGACATTTCATTACAAAAAGGCAAAGATGGCCCCAAGAGCCAGGCAACACAATCAAGCTACCACAGAGACGACCACACAGAAGACAGCAGAGGATAGCCAGAGCAAGAGCCATGGGGCCGGCCACCGGCCACCCAAGGGCTTGCAGAGTGCAGGAACCAGGAATCCAAGAGCAAAATTGCACATGGATTCAAACATACAGATATCCAGGCATACCTACACACAAATTCTCATCATTGCCACTCATTCCTAAAAGCCGTGCTTGTTAGCTGCACTTCAGAGTAAGGTCTAGTTGGAGAGAGTGGTAGGCTACTTAAAGAATACGCAGACAGGACAAGGACGTACAATCTGAAAGAGCATTCACAAGGCTTTATCATACGACAAAGAATGTTATGACCCTCGATGAGACAACATTGTCCTGTACCTCTTGAATAACAAGTGGCAACTGCTTTGTGTAAGTTCACTTTTATACAAAGCAATACTAAAACGTTCGTCTTGCATCGCACAGGGAGAGTGGGTCATCATGCAGTGTGACTGCTGCTACAACCCACATCTCCAAATGAACCAATAGGAGCATAGTGTGAAGTGAAATGTTGATTATTGTAACACTGGCACCGTTTTGTGCAAATCCAAAAAACTCTGAGCAGTGTAGATGGAAGCCAAACGAGCTAAACTTAATCGGTGGACTTCAAAGAAGATGCAATTGTAGTTGAGCCATCTACAGGGTGTGTGCTCCAGCTCATACCATGCCCGTACAAAGAAAGTTGCAGCGCCAAGGGAAATATAAATGTTACACTTTCTAAGAACACATAGCAGTAAACATGGTTGTCATTTTTAGCCCCTTAACTCATTTACCTTGTGCTTAGAATGTGTTTGCATTGCTTTAGTAGGCTTCATCATGCAGTCTGCACACTTCAGACACAACTCATTTGTAGCTGCTTTTCAGTTGGAACTCTGCTGTGTCCTTTCAGACAAGGCCTGAAATTTCTTAACAGAGACGTAATAAAATTGGTTTAAAAATTTAGCCCCAAAACTCAGAAAAACATTATTCTCTTTCAATCATTTTATGCTTAACATATATGACATGTTTCCATTAAAATCTGAGTATGATTTACTCTAAATGTGGGAATATTATTTCCACCAGTGCTTATTAGTCTGATTCTACTGCAGTTGGAAAATGTAGAAGATAACTAGACTTGAAACAAAAACAATTCATTAGACCAAGTCCAGTTTTGCTGAATTCATTGTGTTGCTCTTATTTGAGGAAAAATCTCTGGATATTGCAGAACATTTTCCAATAAAATGTGTGTGAGGACTCAGATTACAAAATTGTGTCTGAAGGCTTTACAATATCTTCATGAAATGCAACCAATAGGGACATGTTTTTTTTTTATTGCTGTAGCTTCACCACCTTTTTATTTTAACTTTTTTTTTATATATCAAAACTGTTTACCTTTATACAAACAAAGTAAGGAAGAAAAAATAACAAACTCTGGGTTTGTTCAACTCAGCTGAGTAAATCTAAAAGATGTGTAAAAAACCCTCCTATTTTCACACCATTTACTCTATTCTAGCCGCTATTTTTCTAGCTGCTGATCAAATTTTGTGTCCTGTCTTTGGCTGGAAGGAAAAGGCTTTGACATCAGCAGAGTTAAAAAACAAACAAACATTAAAGCAGCAGGTTGGCAGGATCTGTTGTTTTCAACCTGCTAATGGACACATCAGCAGTAAGAGATCCAACTGATGACTGAACCAACCTGCGACCACAAAGGGAATGACCCAGATCAAGGCAGACTAGGCCCTCACCACAGTCATAAGGCTGCGATGCAGGGCCCCGACAAGTACAATCCCCATGGCAACAACCATGTGGCAAGAGCAGGCATAACTCCGGCTGTAGAGAACCCCTATGATGAAAACACTGGAGTGGAAAAAATAAACGAATAAAACAAAGCTCAGCTCAATCTACAACTGTAACAATAAATAAGACCAAAAAAGCTGATGTAGAATGAATAAGTAAATAAATAAAATACAAAGTTTAATAACTAAGTAAAAAGTAAAGATAGAGCAATTTAAAAGTGAATAAATTAAGTAAAGATTTGTTTTAAGCTCAGCCTCTTTTTATAAACATCAATAGACTCTGCAGCCCTGAGGCCCTCAGGCAGGCTGTTTCAAAGACGAGGACCGTAGTGGTGGAACAAGGCCTCGCCGTAAGTTTTAGCTCTCTCTTTAGGAAAAAACTAACACACCCAGAGGACCTCAGGGTCTGTGACGTTTTATAATCTAAAAGCAGGTCCGAGACCAAAAAGGCATTTATCAACAACTAAAAGAACCCTAAAATTCAGTAGAGTTTCTCTTGCCACACACAGAGTGAAAAAAAAGAGTCTAAATCTTAATTTTTACTGTCAAAATTTCTGTGAGTCACTATTCCATGACACAGTGGAACTGATTATATGGCACAAGAAATAACTGCCCCCTCTCCTAATACTGGAACCTCTATCAATAGCCTTGCAGCAATGAAAATGCTATGGACTAGCACCTAGCTAGCTGTTCTGCCTTGATAATGGAAATATATCTTCCCTGGATGCTAAAGTTAATAGAAGTTGGACCGTCTAATTAAACTGGAAAAGAATAATTATAACAGGAAAATTAATTTCATGACGATGATTTCATGATGATTACATAAATGAATCAGATTCATGTACGGTGAACTGAAGGTTCAATTTAACAATCTTGTATTTCATTTGTTATGGGGCTGTATGTGTTATTTACTGGAGTTACAACATCCTGTGAATTTTTATATAAACAAACAGTGCAGTCAGTGGACATCCAGCTGATTGATTTTAACAGTGACAGCAAATTGAGGATTGCCACCTACACCCACGTGATTTTTCACCACAGACAGGTAGGATCAGTGGATCCACGGCTGTACTGCTGCAGCTCCCAGACTGAGTCCAAGTCCAGGTATTTTTCAAAACATCCACAGTACTGTACCATCTGACAAAGTGACTGACTGGCTGTCTGCACTCAGCTTCTTGTCCATCACTGATACACCCCACAACTGTGGAGAAGTCAGAGTGTTTCTGCAGATGACAGGTTCAAGAGTTGTATTGGACGTCTGAGGTGTACAGTGTGAAGAGAAATGATGAGAATATGTGCTCCATGTGTGGTGCTCCAGTGCTGCTGACCACCATATCAGATGCAACCTTTCAGTCTCGCATATTGTGGTTTGTTTGACAGGTGTTCATATTTCCAATAAGTTGTAGAGACATCCACCTGCATTTTCTTGAGCTTCTCACATAAAACTGCAATTTCAATTGTATTAAAAGTACTTGGATTTGTCCAAATGAGAGTGGACTCGCAGGATGCGTTAGATGATTGAGGCTTCAACCCCAAGCCCATCAAAATAAGCAAACTTAAAAAGGTCCCAAATGGTGTTTGCTCTCTTAAAGAGGTGAGCCAATAAAAGTCTCTGAAGGACTCAAATGATGTGGAATGTTGGTCTTACTGGTCTATAGTCATTTATAGCAGATGGAGAAGATTTTCATTTTAGAACATGGCAAAATATCTTCCACAGCACGGATTTTTCCTGTCTATTCCAGTTGTGTGCTTGACTGAGGGTGAGCGGACAGAAGAGCTAAGCAGACAAAAACGAATAGAATGGCTTGTTCACATCAACCGCAAAGATATCCAGCCTCAACACTCAAAAGTGTGTTCAGATCATTTCATTACAGGTACGATAATACAAATTTCATGTAGAATTATGCATAAAAAAGTTTTCCAATTTAAATTAACATGACCAAAAGGTCTCTAACTCTTGCAATCACATTTCAATTTAGCATAATTTTTATCTAAGCACTTGAGTTCACTTAAAGACAGCATGATCTTTTAAAAACGTACTTTTAACACAGACACCTCAAATGCTCGTACATTGATTTATTTGTTTGTCATTGTTTACCTGCAGTATCTTTTCATCTGCCAGCATAGAGTCTGGCAAAGAATCTGCTTGGAAACCTTTCTCCGAAGGTGCACATCTTTAATAGAATTTAATTGATAGGACTTTATCCGCATGTCAGATTCACCATAAGCATTGCTGTTTATCTAAATTAGATTCACATTTCTGCCAAAAGAAAGAAGGACCAAAATAAAGACATAATTCAGAAGAACTTGGGATGTTTTGCAGTGAGCCAAAAATGGAGTTTAGAGTTTACAAAAAGGATGACTATCATTTTTAACAGACACACTTTTATTAGATTGATTTTAGTTTTATTCTCCTGTGCAGTTGGACATGGAGTAGTTTTACCTTTCTGATGTAAGACCTAGAAATTTGGATCCAAAGAATGTCAGATTTATTTAGAAAATTTTTATTAAAAGATGATCCAAGAAATGACTCCAATCACAAATTAACTGCAGAGTGCACACTTCAGCCCAGCTATTGTAATTGATTTTTTTTGTTAATGACTGTGATCGTTATTTGATCATTGTTTTTTATTTCGAAGCTCCAATGGCAAAATTATCCCGAGAGTCCAAAGTAAAGAATCCTTAAAAATGAAAAAAAGAATCTGGATTCAGGCAGCAATCCAGATCACCCCCAAAATCTAATTTATTATTCCATTTATGAGATTTTATTCAAATTTTATCAAAATCCGTCCATAACTTTTTGAGTTATGTTGCTAAAACACAGACAGACAGACCTACCAACGGCGCCAAATACATGACCTCCACCTTGGCTGAGGTAACAGAAAATTTTACTGGCTGCCAGTTTTTTGTATTGCCAATAACCCCTTAGATTATATGTTTAAAGGACGATAGTTACTTTTAAAATGGAACTGCAGTAGTTTAGTTGAGGAATCTAATGATGAGGAGGACTAGACACTCAGTGAAAACAGCTGTATAATAAACACATCCTGTGGTAGACAGTGTCATGACAGTGGAATGAGGGTTATGTTTTGTCTTGAAATCCATCTAATATGAGAACTCACGTTACATCCTTGAAGAGTGGATTTGAGACATCCACGTGACGCTCTTCAGCTCAGCCTGGGGGATTTAAGGTGTTTCTAGAGTGGAAGAGATATATTATTCCTCCAGCAATGCATGAGTCTACCTTGGGGTCCCTTCCTGGTAGGACCTGTCTGGAGAACCTGTGGGAGTTGACCAAGAGTCATCCTATTGAGATGCCCAAATCACCTCAACAGACTTTTTAATACAGAGGAGCAATGGCTCTATGCTAAGCTCCCTCTAGATGCACGAGCTGCTCCCCCGATCGCTCGATGAGACAGTGGTGTGGAGCAAGCATATAACCCTTTATAGGGCAAGTGACTATTTTTGATCACTTCCTCAGCCCTCCCAAATAACGTCATCTCGGCTTTTCGTGTGCTTGTAGATTAACGTGGTCTGGCCCAGCCAATCATCAGGGATCGAGCTCGTCACAGTTCGCACCATTGTGCAATCCGACAAATCAGTGGATATCTGTGACGCACGAAACTTTAGTGTTTTCCCGGAAGCTGATAACACCCGTTCTGCTGCTCTGTCCCCTCCGCTTTTATTGTTGGATCTTTAAAATGAACCATGGTAAGTTTATAAAACTCTCACATAACATTGTTTAAAAGTAGTGCTGCATAACGGCATATATGCTGTTTGTGTTAGACTTCATCAAATCAGCGAAATTATTGCGTGAAAAACAGAGTGATCATATTTGATGATACGCCCTTAAACTGTCGTGAGGCCTGGTCTGCCTCTACCACAGCTCATGCAATCAGACTCATCTGTTCCACCTGGGCCTCATGAGTGCTCCCTCTCCTCACCTGTTCTTCACCCTATTTAACTTCTCCTCAGTCTCTGCTTCCCTGCGAGATGGTCATCAGCAATCATTGTGATATCCTGTACTCATTCTTGTCTTGTTCTAGATCCCGGTTGCCTACCCTGCTACTATCCCTGGACTGTTCTTTGCTTGATTCTGTGTCGGTAGTAATGGTTAAATGAAGCCCAGTAAATGTGTTGTCTTTCTGGCCAATTGCATCGCCAAATGTCTCATTACTCGAGGCCCCATTTAACAGCTCACTTGGTAGTACTGACATCTGCTGGCCATTTGATGTCCAGCAGGCCACCTGTCAGACTAAATGTAATCCACACACCAGTTGATATGTAAACTGTATTGTGAATTAATCTTTAAATATATCAGTAAAGTAGTATGTTGTTGTCTACTATATATACAGACAGCCAGTATGTATGTTCACATACTCATATATTTACAATATTTTCACAGATCCATCTATCCATTATCTGCCGCTTATCCGGAGTCGGGTCGCGGGGGCAGCTGCCTAAGCAGGGAAACCCAGACTTCCTTCTCT
>JBAMHW010000024.1:21604643-21619552 GCA_037177495.1 Rhadinocentrus ornatus | reverse complement strand
CCGAGTGAGAAGCAGAACTTACCTGTTACCTTCCCTTTCTTCAGCACAAGAGACCTCGATTTACCTGGTTTGAACCTTATACGAGCCCAGGAGATCAACTCAGGAGAGCCCAGGAGATTTATTAAGTACAATATTAAGTGTCATGTATCTAACCGAAATATTCTGAAAATCAAAATATTTCTTTCTTTACTCTGCACTAGATCCTTGTCTGAAATAAACCCTGGATCATGTGTTTTTCTACAGTCAATATTTGATGTCAACTGCCTTCAAAATTGCATCAGTTCTTGGGCAGATGTAGCTCACAAGGAAGAGCAGCTGTCAAACAGTAGGTCAGTGGTAGACAGTGGATCAATTACAGGCTTCTCCCAACTACATACTAAAGTCTTTAGGCTCTCTATTAGGGTATGAATGTGTGATAGATTAAAACCACTTTGTGAAACAACCGAGGTGCTGTGTGAATAGGTGAATGTGATATGTAATATAAAAGTGCTTTGAGAGGTGACTAGTATGACTAGTAGAGCACTATATAAGTACAGTCCATTTACCATTCTTTTATACTGTGTTTACTAGCACAAAGTAGGGAATTTGTTAGGGTAATACACAGGTTTAAACAGCTATATGAAACAGATCCTCAGACAGAACAGAAAAAAGATGTGTAGGAAAGTTAAAATGAGAGCTATGTCCCAAAGCTTCAGGCGCCTTTGAATGCAGACGATGAACACAGGCAACTTTTGCCTGCTGTTTTAACTACATCATATGTAGCCATCACAGCCAAACACATCCCAACATTTATCATAAACATCAGTTTCTGCACTTGAATGATACAAGTTATGAAATAACTACAAATGGTATAACACTAGCGTGTAATGTTAGGGATGTAAAGATACAAACCAGATAGAGTTCTTATAGGCGAATGCAGATACAGGCAACAGTGAAGTATGATGGAGGTTCTTGGAAGGCTTGAGTCTACATTTCTGCAAATGGAATTATAAATTTAGACAGAATATATGGTGTCTGTTTTGCTGATAAATTAAAGCAGATACACAATTATCATGCTACCCATTAATGGGCGTTTCATTCACCCAAACAGTAAGACAATCATGCAGCTATTGTCATTCAAAAAATATCATGTCTAAAGAAAGAGGAGCCATGGAAGTGTTGATATATCCACAGAATATTTGTAGTTAGTCCTCCAAGAAGTAAATTCAGTTAACCACAAGCAACCTGCTAAGTTCCTTTAAAGACATTGTGCTTGTGTACTTAGAGGTATTGGTACTGTTTAAATTACATAAAGTGTAAACACTTGTATTGGCAAAAAATATTATTAGTTTACAGTATTTTGTCTACACCTGCATAAAACGTCTGCCATTCTGCATCTTTAGGAATTTGCATTTATATACTGACACTTTCACAAACTTGTTTTTCTCTTGCAAGGAGTGTTCATGAGGTCTTACCTGTGTACAATGGTGGACAGCTGGACATGTACTGTGGTGTACAGTGGAGGAGATGATACAGCAGGTGGGGGGACACAGCCCTGGAGGGTGTGCAGTTTCAGGGTCTGGTATACAGTCCCACATGGAAAATAATTTCTTTAGTGTTCATCCCTAAATGAGATCCAAAGTAGGTAAATTACTTGTCCTGTACTCTCTTACAACAAGGTGTTTAGAGTGCAGAAATAGTTCCATTCTCCTCCATGGCCTCAGGTTCCAAAGATGGTCCCTCTGTCCTTCTGCATCCAACAGTGTGGATGTTTTGGCCTCTCTCTTCCTTTTGCCTGTGACTGTTTGCAAACATTTTATGTTAGTTATTGTTTTTCATCATATATGTCTTCCCTGTTTTATAGACAATGTAAACCGTCTAATAGCCGTCTTTAAAATTAGCAGAACTATAAAGTTATGAAATACTACAAAAACTTGAGTAGTGTTGTAAATTGTGTAGGTGTGGTTCCATAGTGTAAGCGATCTTTAGCTTCTTCCTGTACATCCGTCTGTCCCCGGAAACACAAGACATTAGTCACTTGTGTTTGCCAGAGGCTAGCTTGTAAAATCAACTAAGTAATGAACAGAGAGTGAAGCAGCGTGTTTCATATCTGCAGACATCCAATCAAGGGAACATGTGCACATGTAAACCTTCTGTGTGATGCTGGTTTTGAAGAATTAGAGAGTAAAAGTAAAGAAAAAAAAAGTGAATGTAGAATGATCAACAATAAAGGCCTATTAATAGTATTTTCCATAAACTGAGGATGTCTTTAAATAATTTCATCAGGACCAACTAAACTTAAGGTATGAGGATCTGTGTTAGAGACATTGTCTCCATTCAAAAAGTCACAAAACACAGTGTGCTTCTTTTCGTACCCAAACATAAAAATTGGGTTTAAACCAGCCATCTTGAACTTATGAATCTGCAAAAAAATTATATTCCCTAAAAAAATGGATGAAGTAAAAACCTACTGGTGTTAGTTGCTAAATATGTTCTAAATTCCAAATGTGTCTTTTGACCATGTAAACCCTTTGGCTTAAACAAGTTTCAAATTTAGCTCACATTTATTGATTGTTTAAAAAAAACAAAAAAAAAACAGCTTTAAAGTAAGAAAATTTTTTTTTTTGATAAATAGAAATGCTATCTGGATAGCACTACCGTGAAGCCAAATGACCCAAAACTTCAGCACTCAATGTTTCTCAAGAGCAAACACAAACTAGACGAGATTTAAAGTAACAATCTACCATTTGTTTTGTTTGGAATTTCATTGATCTGGTGGTCATCAGACGCGAGACCTTGGGAGGCAAATGAAAAAAAAAACAGTTTTTTTTTGACAAATTGAGCAACATCTTCAGTTCAGTGTGACTGTTAAACATTAATGGTTCATGTTTAACTATTTTAGTATGAAGAAAGAAATTTCAATTGAAATGCAAGACCGGTAGCTTAGTACATCCGACTTTCCGGTATTTAGTTACTTTAAAACGTGTGCATTTTGACATGTCAGCAGTGTTTACATTTCTTACCAGAATATGTGCAGAATCCACAAGTTGCAGGTGTTACCTCCCATCTTTAATTTTTCACCCTATTGCCTCTTGTGCTTCTCTTTTGCCTTTTTAATTTTTTTCTTTGAAGGCTGTTGAGCCCCACAAATTTTGCATATCTTGCATGCAACACCTATTTGTTGCACGCACAATATGAATGATTTTACTGTTGAGCCTGGCATTTCAGCTGAAAGGGAGAAAAGACACAAAAACAACCACAAAACAAAGAAACATTTATTTTATAATAAATAAAAGACATACAATGAAAAGCTAAATTGGCCTTATTTGTTTCATTATCAGTGTTAGACTAGTCCTTCTACAACCATGTTGGAAATCCAACATGCTTTGTTTATTCACTCAACGTTAGCAAAGCCAGAGACGTTCTCACGTAAAGAAAAGACGAAAAACAAAGAATCTAAGTCAACTATTTGCTGTTCCTGTTGCTCAGTGTGGACTTGTATTTAATTTATTTGATAATATATATAATATATATATATCATTAATAAATGTCTACTGATGTTCGAGGAAGACAGGAATATCCAGCAGAAAGAACGGCTCTCAGCTTGACAGCGCCACCCCGTGTGACATCCGGTCGAAACAATATATTTTTAGTAAAAAAATGGCAGAACAAACTAAAGGCAGCATGCATTTGCAGAAAATACAATACAATAATTAATAAATT
The DNA here is from genome assembly GCA_037177495.1 of Rhadinocentrus ornatus. Taxonomy (NCBI): domain Eukaryota; kingdom Metazoa; phylum Chordata; class Actinopteri; order Atheriniformes; family Melanotaeniidae; genus Rhadinocentrus; species Rhadinocentrus ornatus. The sequence goes on along the minus strand of JBAMHW010000024.1, from coordinate 21,615,850 downwards.
AATGCATGGGTGTAGTTTTAAATATAGCACTTTCCACTGAAAATAAGGGAAACGCCTACATAGCAAACATCACGTGAAAACGTCAAAGCCTGGTCAGAATTTCGTAGGATATGTACGAATATCCGTGCATTACTTTTCATAGCAAATCAAACTAATCATTTGTGAGAGCAGCCTGCCTCATTTGTTTGAGAGCTTTGTGTACATTTATAAACTCACTCAAAATTACAAACTATAATCCACCACGACTTTAAAATAAAACATTTTTACAACTCATTTACTCAATGTTTATTCAGATATGTTTCAGTGCATTGTGATAAAAATGTACTAAAAAAATTTAAAATTCAAACTTCTCTTTACAAGGGATCTTAACAGTTATTGTAATAGTGTCATTAAAACTAAACAGATCGGTAAAATAGATATATACTTTATTAATCCAGAGGAAAATTCAAGTGTGCAGCAGCTACATAAATAAAAGACTAAAAGGCATGTTAGAACAAAAACCTCACAAAACAAGTCATAATGGCACAAACCTGGTATAGTGCGGTAAAAAAATTATCTAATGTAAACAGAAAAAAAGATTAATCTCTACAGAACTGAAGGGCAAGTTAGGTGCATCTTGTATTTGTAATCTGGGTGGCGGAGATTGCAGTCTACCTCATTTGAAAAACAATGGGTCAGTAAGTGGGGTGATTAATATATTAATTATAAAAAAAAAAGAAGACAAAAATGGTGACAACCCCACTCTTCTTTACAAGGTTGCCTCAGTTCATTGAGAATTATTATTGCACAGCTCTCTTAAAGCCCCAGTGTGTAAGAATTACTCCCATCTAGTGGTGCGCTAATATATTGCAAGCAACCGAGTAGTGCTCTACTGGAACGTCACCGTTTAAGAGCGTTATTACGACTACGGAAGCTGAGGAGATTCATAAATGTGAAGTTCGAGTTTCCCGTCAGGTGATGAGGAACAGAACGATACGTAATTGTTATTTTTTTATGCCAATAAGTTACAAGCGTGCCCTCCATGTATTTAGTACCAAGCTACTGCTAATAGCTAATGTTATCGAATGAAATCGTTTTTTGTGACTTGCAGACTCAGAGATCATCTGATGAAGGGAGAGAAAGAGGGAGAGGAAGCAGGGCAGTGGACTGTCGGCGCTGCTGTAACATTACTTTGTGTTTAATAACATGTATTTCATCTGATTTATCCAGGGAGTGCGGCGGCGTATTGGTGGAAAATAATTATTATCTGAGAGATATTTTTGCATTAGAATGCTGTGGTTCTGGTGATTAAATTACAAGAAACTGGTTTTACTTTGGTCTATTTTGTCTGAAAAGAAGGAGGACAACTACCCCCATCCCGTTGATAAATCAGCTGAAATACAATATGAAACACGAGGGAAAGCTCTTGGAAAATACTTCTGAAAGAAGCGCACGGTCGCCTGCTGGTATGACTTCTTGAAGAGTAACCACTGTTGTAAGATTACATTTTGAATTGCCACTACAAGGCCAAATATGAGGATAAATAGAAAAATCTGAAAAAGAGCGTGCAAGGGTGTCTGATGCGTTGTTACCAAACTTCACACCACCAGAGATGCAGCCGTTGGGACAACTTATGTCGTTTCTTGCAAAATTGGCAATAAAATTGGTAAATTTTCTGATGAAGAGCTAACTAAGTGGTGCTTATTGGACTCTGCTGCACTAATATAGGAGGAAAATGACGCGTTTGAGAACATCTCTCCCGACCCACTTTGACAGGGCGGGTTGAAGACTTTGTTCTTCTCTGGCTTTTGATAAGAGCTGCGATGTGCGTGATATCGCCCAGATTCTCATCTTCTTACATGGAATAACTGCAGGAGGAGCTGGCAGCCATGCAGTCAATAAAAGGGACAACCACTGGTAAAGATTTATTCACAGAGGTAAATGCATGTTTGAACAAGTTAGGACTGAAATGGGACAATCTGTCAGGTGTGACAACAGATGGTGTCCAGATCTGACTGAAAAAAAAATGTTCTTTTAAAGAGATGCAGGATAAAGTGACAGAAATGGACATGTTTGCATTGTATTATACATCAGGAAGTGTTGCGTAAGACGGTGTTAAAGATGAACCACGTTATTGATGCTGCTCAAAGAAAGAAACTTCCCACACCTGAGGAGGCCTGTTCACAGGATTCTAGTCGTTGTAATGTTGCATTTCTATAAACTTGTTAAGTTGTTTGTTGTTTATCATTTTCTGTGGAGATTAACGAGTTAAAATTAAATTGAACTGATTCAGTGATTGTTTTCTTCTTTGACCTATGCACCACACGTTCACATAGCCTCATATAAATATTTACAGAATACTTTTATTCTTCTGGTTACCAGTACCAGCTATTCATAATATATCATTTAGTAAATTTTAAAAGGGAAGAAAGTTGAGCGGAATTAAGTTCAAGTTATCGGTTTGGCCCTCTGACACAATTCAGGTTTTCTGATGTGGCCCCTTGTAGAAAATAATTGCCCACCCCTGATTTACAGTTGCTTCCTATTTCATATATATTTTCTGTCTTAGTCAAAGAGTCTGCACATATGTGCCAATTGCCATTACCCGAATACCATCTCATGAAATTGCATGTCTTTCTTCTATAAGCTACATGTTTGACTTTCCTCTGTTTTCAATCTGAAAATGTCCACTCAGCTCATCAAACAGCTCGTATTGGCAGCAGCTTTCCTCTCCTTTGCTGCTGCCAGACTGACGTGCCCTGTGATTGTTAGTGATCCAATAAGCACACATCTATTCGCTTCATCAGCAGTCACTCTCTTTCCATCCTACTGCCTCTGAAAGGTCTGTCTTTAGATATTTCTTGATCATAATTCTGGGAACCTTCATTAGTAGTTGTATTTCATCCTTTATAAAAATGATCATGTCTGAGACATTTTTTTTTGTCCATTGTGATATATTTTGATCTATTTTTGTTTAGTAAGGACTGATCTCTTGTTTATCTCATCCTCGTTTAACAATCGGATTTTAATTACTGACTGCTGCACACCTGTTATGTTACTCTTTGGCTTTTTCAATGTATTCACTTCTTTGTTTTCTGTTGTTTAGTTTGTACTACTTCCCTGTTTTGTTTCTGCTATTGTTGCCTGCCATGGTGTTTCTATGCACAGCTGAATTCTGTTTTGAATGAGCTTTATTGAATTGTGTGTTCCTGTAGTGCATTCCCTTTTTGTTATTTTAGTAGATACTGAAATTTTTGTGTTTCACCTCTGTTTCTGTGATTTTGCATGCGGGGACACCATTGCATTTACTGTGACTGTTCCTGTGAGAGTCTAATGACTCTTAGTTGTCTGATGCTCACGTGTAAAAGGTTTATCCAGTTCAAAAGTGCTGTTTCCACCCAAAAAGGCATCTTACTTTTTTATATTTTACTTTATAAATTGGCCAAATCTCTTGTCTTAGATTAAGATAAGACCACTTTCTTAGGCACACCTTCTATTACCAGGTTAAACCCACTTTTTCCCTTAAATTTGGTATCATAGATTTAACAAGGTGGTGGATACATTCTTCAGAGGTTTTGTTCCATATTGACATGACAGCATCACACATTTGCTTCAGGTTTATCGGTTGCACATGAGAATCTTCTGGTCCACCACATCCCAAACGCAGCCATGTCACATCTGAGACGAAAGTCTAAAAGCCTGCTTTGAGGCCCATATTGTTTTTATGAGACAAACGACACCCGATTCTCTGAAATTGCTGTAGAATGTCACAGGAAATAGAGAAAGTGTTCTGCATTATCTGAAGTGATGTTGAGGATGAGACTGACTGACAGCAATGCCTCAAAAGGGAGCCATCAAAAAAGCAAAGGAGATTGGCAATTTGGGAGCATTTTGATACGATCCATCCATCCATCCATCCACGTTCTTGCCGGTTAACCAGTCAGGTTGCGTAGGCTGAATTTAATATGAGGATTCTGACATAACACTTACAATATTATGTTTACAGATCCACTTTGATAGTTAAACTTTATTGAAACAATTGGCCAGAAAGACAACACATACATGGTGTTATGGTCTTGGACTGAGGTTGGTTTTTCCCAGCTGCCTCTAAAGGCATCTTTCCTAAAGCACTGATTGTTGATGCTCTCCACTTCCATTGCTTTTTATTTAAGCATCAGTCTTCTCACTGCCAGATCATCAGAGTTATCTCGTGTGCCAATCCAGCCCTCATCAATCAGCTTTTTAACCCTTTGTGTATGACCTGCTTCTCCCTCCCAGGATTTTAAGTACCTGCCTGCCCCAACCTGGAAATCTCGGCTTTCTTTTTCTTGTGTTTTTCATGGTTTTTTAGCTCCTGGAGTGTCTTATTGGATTGGTGTTGTATTCTTGACCAAGCTTGTCCTTCCTTGTTGGATGAATAGAGAGGAACACCGGACCCTAAAGAAATCCCTGTCAGAATCTGAATGTTTGAGCTCTGTTAACCTTCCAGTTTTTATTTCAGTCATGACCTGTTCACCTGTTGTCCGCAAATCTCTAGAGGATATCTGGAAGGATCTCATCACATCTATTGTTACATTCCCTGCCAAAGACATTCTACTTAAAGTCATTTAGAGTTTCTTCTTCTGTTCTCTTATGTCCACAGAAGAGCCAGCTGCCAGAACCAGACATTACTTTCAAGATACACCTGCCTGAGTCACAAAATCTTAATTGTCCTATCCTGAGGTCTCTGATCTTCTGTGGGTTTAAATTGTTATGCCATTTCACATTGTGCTTCATCAATACTCAAAGCTGCTTTTTTTGGATCGAGATCTGGTGACTGTGGATGCCATTGGAGTCCAGTGAACCCATTGTCATGTTCAAGAAAGCAGCTGGAGATGATCTGAGCTTTGTGACATGGTGCATTATCCTGCTGGAAGTAGCATCAGAAGACACACTGTGCACTAAGGGGCCCAAAGTAGATCAAGAAAATATCCCCCCACACCATTACACCAGCAGCAGCCTAAAGCGTTAAACTGGGGTAAATAAAGGAAAATAAGGGAACTAACAGGTCTTTTAAATGTATTTAAAGAGACAAATTTAGTATCTGCTGCAGAACTGGCTCATTTTTTGCTCTTTGATGAATAAATCAATCTGATTCAGAGAGAATACTAAATATGCTAGTTGGCATTGTGATGACTGGAGATATCTGAATGTGAAGTCATTGAGTTTGTTCACTCTTGGAAGTTAAATCTGCCCTAAAGACGCCGGAAAGTGTTGCTACTGGGTTGACTATAAATGGTACACCACCTTCATGAAATTTAGAGTGATGGTGGTTTTTATAGAAGATTAAAGTGTAACTTGAATAAAACATTTTCATGTTTTTAGGGTGAAAAGTAAGCTGCACTATTTGCATGAAATTCAATAAGTTGAAGATAAATAAAGGACCATGTTGTCTGAAATACAAGACAGTGTCATGTGTGGCGGGTGGTGGTGAGGACCCAAATGCAGGCAGTATCAGGCAGGAGGAAAAATGGTGTAGTTGAACAAGTTTTATTTCCTCAAACTCAGGACAGGGATCCGCACACAACAGGGCGTAAACCAAATACATACACAAACAAGGATCTGCCAACCAAAACTGAAACCAAGGGACATATATACACAGGAAAACTAATTGGGAACAGGTGAAGACAATCTAAAATCAAACCAGGTGAACCAATGAGCCAGGGACAGAAAACTGTGAAAACTGAACTACACATGACAAAACCAAAAAACCTAAACCATGGACTAAACAGAGTCATCATTTGTCTGAATGACAATTATGGACATAAAGTCATCTCCAGTTTTTCTATTTTAGCTGTATTTGTTTACATTTAGTTTTTAAGAAGACTGTTAATGCAGTGTTAGCTGGTCAATACATACAAGTGGGTGACACATTTTACACACAAATTAACATAAAAAAAACATGGGGAGGATTTTCACATGATTAAATAATCTTTTAGTGACGAAATTCTGTTAGACTAACTTAATTACAAAAGTTTGAATTAAATGTTTTAATTATAATTGTATGACTGTAGAATTAGTTGGATCAACTCTAGTAAATTAAGTTAAAATATCACATTAGTTGGAAACCGGTCCGGGATTGGGTTGGACCAAAATATTTTAAATTAGATCAAATAAAATAAATCAAATTAGATAATGATGTGAAAATGAAGCAAATTATAAACATTGAAATGCTTTTTGTGATTTCTTTATTGTTTATTCAAAAGCCTTTATCTATGTATCCTATGGGGTCCCACAGGGTTCAATTTTGGGTTCGCTTCTATTTTCATTGTATTGGCTTCCCCTTAGCTCTGTCATGAAGAAAAATGAAATTTATTTTTCATATTGTGCATATGACTGTCAAATTTATTTCCTACTTTATCAAATTAACAATGACTTCTACAAATTATTATTAGAATGTCGTAGGAACATTAAACTATGGATATCTTTGAATTTTTAATGAACAGTGAAGTATTTTGTTCGGTCCAAGTGGTACTAATGCCGCCTCATTCTGTGACCTTAGTTAAATGGAACAGTAAATTAAAAGTGTGGTTACCAACTTGGGTTTTCACAGGGACTATGATTTTAAATTTGACAGTCACATCAGCTTTGTGGTACAGAAAGACGTTTTTGGAGAAAATAATGAATGGCTTTGCCACAACCCGCCTGGTTCACTGTTTTTGGAGTAAGTTAGTCCCTAATTTCTTGCCTACAGCTGGTCCAGAGTTCTGCTGCTCATCTGTTAACTGGAGCACACATGTGAGCCCAGTTCCCGAGTTTTGTCTTCATTTCACTGGCTCCCTGTGCACAATAGAACTGATTTCTAAAATGATTCCTTTAGCTTACAGATGTCAAAAAATGGCCTTGCTCCACTTGTCAGAATTGCTTCAGCCTTGGCTCTGCTCTGCCTCTAAGGTCTGTTGAGCAGCTCACCTTGGTTGTCCCATTGATGAGGCCCAAGCTCAGGGGGGATCAGGCTTCTGCAGTGATGGCTTCAAAACTCTGGCACAAGTTGCCTTTACATGTCAGGCTGGCCTCTTCGCTGCCTGTCTTTAAATATCTTCTAAAAGTTTTTTTGTTTTCACTGACCTATTCTAATATACAGTATGACTGTTTTTTTTCTGTGTGTAATGTGCATAGATGTGCATGTGTGTATATGCATATTTCTACATTCTTGATAGAATTTTTTTTTTATCTTGTCTATTTTTTACGATTAGACAGCACTTTCATACAATGCTGCTTGTTTTAAATGTGCTTCATAATAAATTAGATTGGATATAAACCTGTCTGATTTTTTTCATAGTTTTAGTTAATCTAATTTTATGATGTCACCATTGTCATTTAAAAGTTAGTTAATAACTTAATGGTTTGGTCCTACTTTTCAACCAGCTTGGTTTGGACAAACACTAGACCTGTATTTAAGATTCAAAATAATTGTACCATAAATACCCCTTCCTTTTCCAACTGATGTGTGTGCCAATGCTGTCCTAGAGATGTTTAGTTAAGTTTAACTTTTTGGCTCCCTTGGGTTGATTAAAGAATTAATTAATTTATTTAATTTTTTTATTGTCTTTGTAGTGTCTGTGGATATTACTGATATAATACCAGTAAAACAGCCAATCTGTTAAGATTTAACTGAATACAGCACTGTTTTAATCCCGGGGCCTTTAAAGCATCTACTATACATATAACAGTGTTTACCCTCTGGATAGACCTGACACATACCCTAAAAGTATTTCCTAGCACACCACTTGCAGGTATTTGGTTTACTTCATGCACTTCATGGTCATATTATATTTTATTTTATTTATTAATTTTTTTGTATACAGCTAGATTTATGTAATCACAGAAACATCTGCAAACCTCTGCCTGGGTATTGTTGGCTGCTGTAAGAATCACTCCCTTCATTTAGTTTATGGGTATCTGGCAAGTCAGATGGTATGTTATTGCTTTCATGCATTCAAGGCAGCCATCAACAGTGGAAACTGTGATAACTAGGCTACATTTCCACATCTCTCTTTTTTCTTACAGAGGGAGGAAGTGGTGGCACAACCTTCATCTCTTTAATATTCATTCATTTTGTGTTCCTTTGCAATGTGATTAAGTTTCTCTAAGTAAGATTAAGTTGCTATTACAATTGTAAATAATGCGTTTCATTTTCATTACAAAATGTAAACAATCATGGTATCTTGATTGTTTGACAGAACACAGAAGTGGTAAGTCTACTCCTGGAGCACCAGCATGCTCAATGGTGTCACTATCTAAGTACTGATACCAGTAGACAATATGAATGTATGTTGGGAAAATCTCCCAACTTATTTCAGTGACTTTTCTTAGTAGGATTTGTACACAAGTGTTTCGGTAATCAGAGATCTTTCTATGTGTTTATACCTATTGTTCATATGCAAATTGACCTTTTAGGCACTACTGAACATTGTGAAAAATGCCTTACAGGGTAAAGTTTTTCACTTGGTTTTTAATCAATGTATGGATTGGAAAGTTGAGGTTTTTTACATTGGACATCAAATTCTGTGCTTGTTATTACTTGGCTTCTAACATTGTCAGCTGGCCTATCCTGTGATCACAGTAAACGGCCGTGTCTTTTCACCGATCTGAGTGTCTGTCATTCCTTGAGAGAATTTTCCAAACAATGACGTTTAAGAAATGTCAGAAATGACCAATATAGTGGTAAAGCCTTCTATTCATGGGGTCTGTCAGTTTCTTGATCTATTGGCGATCGATCTTTTGTGCAGCAACAAGCACAGCCTCCCAGACACTGTTCAGACTGGTGGACTGTTTTTCTTCAACAAAAACCTCCCGTGTAAGATGGGCTCACAAGTTCTTAATATTGTTTAGGTCAGGTCAGGATGGGGTCCATGGGATTTTTTTTTTTTTGTCATCTTTAAAGCTGTTATTGGCTAGCCACACAGTGGAGTACTTCAATGCATGCGATGGAGCCTTGTCTTACATAAAAATCATGGACCTCTTGAAAGATGCAGACTTTTTCCAGTACCACTGCTTGAAGAAAGTGTCTTCTAAAAACTGGTAGTAGGTTTGGGAATTCATTTTGAGTCCATTTTCAACCCAAATAGGTCCAACTAACTCATCTTTAATAATACCAGCCCTTACCAGTATCCCACCTCCACCTGGTGTCTGAGTCGAAGTGGAGCTCTGTGCCCATACAGATAAACCCAGGGGTCCATCCATTTGGTCCGTCAAGGGTCACTCTCATCTCATCAGTCCATAAAACCATAAAAAAAATATATCTTTAAATATTTCTTAGTCCAGTCTTGATGTTTCAAATGTGTCCTGTTTATTGGTGATTGGGTTTCAGCCTTCCTAACCGTGGCCATGTCTCTGAGCACTGAACACCTTGTACTTCTGGAAACTCCAGGGAGGTTGCAGTTCTGGAATATGACAGCACTGGAGGATGATGGGTTCCTTGTAGCTTCATGTTCTAATTTTTGTTTTTGTTGTTTTCCAAGATGTTTCTTGTTTCGTGAACACGCCCCAATATCTTGGCCATTTCAAGAGTGCTGCATCCCTGTGAAAGACTTTTTACAATTTTTGACCTTTCAGAGTCAATTCAAACTCTTTTTTTTTTTTTTTGCCTATTTTGCCTGAGAAAAATAAGCTGCCTAATAATTATGCACACCTTTTACAAAGGGTATTGATCTCATTAGGTCACACATCCTCGTTAGACAAATACACATCATCTGATGTGCTTAAATCCAATAAGCGTCCAAGTTTATACAGCTTAGAGTTAAAGAAAATGCATGAAAATTATGATATTGTCAAAATACTCATTTGCCTAAAAATTATGCACACAGTGTAGACTAACACTTCTGATCTGTGGCGGAATGGTACTTCGCCTAATATTGCATAATTTATCCGAAGCAAGCCAAGAATCAAACTGGGGGCATGTGGTTAAGCCCAGACACCTGACACAGTCTAAAGAGCAGGAAATGAAAAAACTGGAGATTGATCCAGCAAGCTTACAACTAAACAACAAACACCCAATCACCAAAGCTACTGCTGCCACAACAAGACCTGAAATCTTATTCTTTCACCACTGACTGGTTAAACTAAAAGCTTTACCTTGTGCTCTGGTTTCCTCTGCAGCACTATGCTTTGATGAAATAACTGCATCACTACAGCAGCTCCACTAACTTAGGGTCAATCTTATATTCCCTCTTCCCATCGCTTGTGCAAAGTCCACCAACCAGAGACCGACTCTCCTCCTTAACCCGAAGAGAGCATGACATGCAATTTCAGGGGATGGGCCTCAGATGTGGTGGTGCTAATTTACATTTCAGAATGGAATCTGTGATTACAGGAGAAGTGTGAAAAATAAGCAGTAAGTTATAGAAAAACACAAGATAACTGCAAACATGCACATTTTTTGTGGAGTTGGTGTGCAATAAAGATAAAGATAAAGATTAGCTCAGCTTGGTGATGGGATTTTCTTTTATCAGGTCACCTCAGGTAACATAGTAGTGAGATTATCTGAAAAGTCTTAACAATAATGCAAGAATTCATGTTGCAATGAGATAAAATATCCTGCATTGTGCAAAGATATTATTTATCCTTAATGTGAATATGTTCATGTTGTGACTGGTGTCAAGTGTAGATTTATCAATTTTCTACTTGTTACTGTTATTCTCAGTATTTTTTTGCAAAGGGAGAACAAAAGTCAAAGCTGCCTCCCTGGCATTGCATGTATGTGTTAATATAGACATGCACCCACACAATAAGCACTTTGACACAACAGACACTGAAAATACACTCTGCAACACACAGCCTTATCCTCAAAGCCTGGAGTCATTGCTCGAGCTGGAAATAGCAACAATCTGACAGTAACAAGAGCCTATTCTGCTGAACTCTATGTATAATCACATGTAAATGATGAGTGTAAGATGAATCCAATTAGTGCTGAAGATTTTCTGACATCCATTTCTTGCTACAGTGTGTCTACCAACTAGAATGAGCTTGTTCTGAGGTCACATGAGTTTTTTTAACCACCTTGCCATCACATGCTCTCATAAGTAAAGGTGTGAATGAGTATTAAAAATGCTTGTGTCCTTGTCTGACAGTAAGATAAAGATATGAGGAGCAGTGCTGTGGAAAGGTTTTGAGTTGCCTCCTTTTTCTTTGCTTTTACATTAACACATGGGTGCAGAAATGTATTGAAACTTGCACAAATATATGGA
>JBAMHW010000024.1:21589050-21602036 GCA_037177495.1 Rhadinocentrus ornatus | reverse complement strand
TATATATATCTAACAGGTAAATAAGGCAAAAATAGAGTTTATAAAATTCTAATGAGCTTGAAAGTCAGAAAGTTTGTGTGGGCAGCTTTATTCTTCACCAGTCTTCAGGAATAAATCTCCAAATGTCAGAGCTCTTCTTTGGAGGTTTATCCATTCTCCGTCAAGATGATCCCACACTGCTTCTGTAATGTCGATGTCCAGGATCTGGGGAAGCTTCACTTCTTGTGTCACTTGGCATACCTCAGATTTTTTACCCAGTTTGCCTTCCTTGACAGCCATGCTACCGTGGAGACCACTTCAAGGTCCAAATGCATCTCTCAGGTCCTGTGCTAGGTCATTGCTCTTTTTTCCTTTTATTTCTTAAGGCATCACTTTTAGATGCTGTTCTGCTGTAGATATAGGGAGAGTGGTTGTCCAGTTTCCTCAAAACTACTTTAGAAATGTCAAGTTTTTGCATAGTTGTCTCTTTTGGGAATCCTTGTTTTGATGGTAAAATATATTTTTATATAGCGTTTTTTGTTGGTAAAACAGAAGAAAAAAGATCAAGTCATGTGTCTTTTTGAAAGGCTGCTTGAATCCAAATTGCCATAAAATCAAACTTAAAATTGAGCTATTGATAAAATTGGCCGGTTCCATACAAACAGCACATGCACCACAAATTTAGGCGCTTTTTTCACACCTTTTATGAGGTCAGTTTAAATTGGCTTAACATAAAAAAAAAAAAGAAAATCCTTTGAAAATAGTCTGATACAAGAACTGGACTAAAATTGGATGAAAAAGCAGCTAGTCCTTAAAAAAGCCTGAAGCAGTATTGCTCAAAACCACTTCATTAAGATTACATGAAAGTCTGGCAGCTCGGAAGCAAAATATAAAGAAATGATATGCGGATTAAGTCTTTTACACAAAACAATATTGAGATTAAATTCAGTTAAGCTTTGTTTGTATAATTCACAACAAGGTCATCTCAAGGCATTTTTACAAACATAATCTAATTAATTGCAATCCCATTATAATCTAATTAAAACAAAATCATAACATAATAACATTCATAACATAATCCATTAAGGGCTTTTCATTCCTCTTCAAAACAATCATGTCAGCAATTTTGCCAAAGGCAATGATTTTCTGCTGGTGTGAAACAATCTAACACAAGAATATTCCTTTAAGTCTGAAAATCATCGTGCATAAACAACCTCTTCCCTTTCATTATTTATGAGCAGAGCAGAAGCTACAGAAACTCTGATTCAGCCAGTTTTACATTAACAATGCTGAATAATTTAACTGAGACACCTTGATACAGTAAGTGCACCAAATGTGCAATAAAACAGAACCTACCAAACGCAGAGACACTTTAAAGACATCGTTAAATTCAGCCTGTTGAGAGAATAACTGTGCTGGAGAGCTGTGAGCAGGGCAGAAACAGCACAGACATTAATTTAATGATGATAGAGGTATGTTTGGTACGTGTCACCTGACACATTTTACAGTGGTTTTAAATTTAGATGTATTCTTATAGTAGAGACTTAGAACTTTCTAATATGAGGAAAGCCTTTCTCCTCTGTTTCTCTGACCACAGTCTCAAGTGATTTCTGTCTCTTTTTATCTCGACAGCCAATCCTTTCCTGTCCTCTGAAGGACAACCCTGATCCAACAGAAGCTAAAATTACACATCTGCATTTACATTATTGGATTGATTTTATCAGTAATCCAGAATAACGGCTTTTACCAAATCTAATTTGGGTGCAACTCTTCAGCTTAATTACATATGAGATGCAACCCATGTCTTATCTGTTTGGACTGTCAAAGCCACTTTGACTTGATACCATTTGCAGCAGCTGCACCAAGAAAACATTATTAAATGTCTAACTTGGCAAAGCATGTAAACCTGTTTTTGTGTGAGCGGGTGCATGCAGTTTCAGTTTAGCATTGCTTGTGGAAGAAATTTTACTTATTATGCTCTATATATAATATTATAATCACACCTTTAATTACCTCCTTTATTATATTCATTTATTCATTGATTGTTACTATATTACACCTTTTATTACATTTTTACTCATCATGCTGTAATTCACTCTTTAAATACATATACTCTGTTAAAAGTTAACTACGAGGGTAAGATGACCTTTATCTGGTCCTTCCTCAGACCCTTAGTCAGACTGGTTCTTGTGGAGACACAACTATGAGGCTGCTTTGACGCCAGTCCCAAGAGTTGTGTGTCCACCCAAGGTTATCTTCTTTCAACAGAAATGTATAACTTTTGTTTTTCCTCAAGCCTCCCTAGAGTCTCTTCCGACTGCCCTTATCAATTAATCAACCAATCTTTATTTATATAGCACTTTCACATACCATGAGGTACCCAAAGTGCTGCACAGATAAAAAAAAACAATACATAAAAACATCAAAACAACAATAAAACAAACAATAAAAGAGATAGATCGTGCTCTCTGGAGTTAAAAGCTAATGTAAAAAGATGAGTTTTTAAAAGAAATTTAAAATCATTCAAGGTTCTGGCAGACCTCACAGCAAGAGGGAGACCATTCCGGAGTTTAGGGGCTACTAAGGAAAAGGCTCTGTCTCCTCGAGTCACGAGTCGAGTCCTGGGGACTACTAACCTCCATATTATCTTCCGACCTCAGAGCCCTACAAGGACGGTGGCGGTGCAGAAGCTCGGACAGATAGGGAGGAGCCAACCCATTTAAAAAGAAATTCTAAAAGAGACAAGCCAGTGAAGGGAGCGCAGAACTGGAGTGATGTGCCCCAACCGTCTGGTCCAAGTTAATAGACGGCCAGCCTATGAAATCCATCGTTCTGGACCAGCTTTTTGTGTGTGAGTTCAGTTTGCATTACAGCACAGCCAAAGGATGCTACCAAAGGTGGAAGTGTCTTTTAGCTGAACAACATGCTAATTAGCTAATCACGCTAACCATGAAAGTTAGCGTAAACTTGAAACAATTCTTAATTTCTAGTTGACAGAAACTCAGCATGAATCTCCCCCAGCCTAGGCTCGAAGTAGTGACCTTTGCTGTGAAGGTGCGGTGCTAATCATACCAGCCCGTGGCCTTTCTGTGTGGAGATTGCATGTTCTCCCCATGTATGTGTGGGTTCCCTACGGGTACTCTGGCTAATGCAGCAATGCATTTCTACTGAAGCTAAAAGTGGCCATTCATGCAGTTATTTATTTTTCATGATGTTTTCTAGAGATTATGAGTTAAATATTTTGTTTTGAGAAACCAGGCTTTCTGTTTTATTTTTTTATTTTTTTTAAGAAAGCGACATATAGATGATGATCAAGGCAAACTTTAGCATTAGCAGTTAACACCATATTTGACTGGTAATTGTCACAAATGATGAGAACAAATGACAGTAAATTGAGGTTAGCGTGTAATTCTCTATGCATCCTTGCATTTGCTCTGGGTTTAATAAATAAAGACCTCTTAGTTTTAATCAGAGTTTATGAAAATGATGAAAATGCTTTCTTAAGACAATCCTTTATTCTCCCTTTGGTTCATATAAATAATTTTACTCTACTTTAAATGCAACACACAAAAAAGCCTTGGATTTGTGTATACAATGGGTTTTTGAGCAGTTTTAATAATACAGTGATGCAACAGGTGAAAAATAAATATGTATTAAATATGATAAATGAGACATTAAAGCAGTGTTTCTCAGTCCAGGTCCTCTGGACCTACTGCCTTGCATGTTTTAGACGTGTTCCTTCTCCAACACCTGATTTAGATTAATGAAATTTCTTTAAATTTGGGGAAATTTTGATAAAAGTAGGCAAATGACTACAAAGGTAAGGAACTGGCCGACATAGCTCATCTCCTGCCATCTAGCTGCTCTGCTCCAAATTCCCAACAGATAAAGGAGTTGGCGTTGTCTTGTCCTAAAAAGTGATCTGTGTTGTTTTTTACTCCTTATCTTCTATGTCTGCTATTTCTTTGTTTCTCTTTCTTTATTTTCCATTAAGATTTGTCCAGGTGCAACTTTTGACTGGTACTGTATGGCTAACGGTGTCTAATGATACTTAAACATCTGCATTGTGGAAGCTAGGAATCAAACCACTTCAGTTGGCAGACAATAATTCTTCATTCTAGGACCCGATTTTCACTCTGATGTATGGATGTAAGTTGGACACCTTTCTGATACACGGTACAGAGGCAGGTCAGAGAACATTTTTTCTTAATAAATGCGTTGAATTAAGGCAAAAAGGTAAAAACTTTTGCATGGCACATTTCACACATGGCAACCCAATGTTGTAATTAAGGAATTAAGTAATAATTTTATGGAAAAATCTTGTATTGACTAAATTGATGAGATAGTGACCATCTGTGAGAAAGACAACTAGTCATTAATGATTGTGACCAGAACTGTTTTCACAGGACACTGTTAGCTTAGGTGCCCCCTGGGAGTGAATGCAATTGTAAAACACATCAAAGGACTTTATTACCCTCCTGCCGTGGTTGGTTATCGTGAAGCATGAATATGAGGTCCTGCACCAGTGGACGTGACAACAGTGCCCAGGGGGTGATAGGGGTACATAAAGATGTGTCCTGAGACTGAAAGTCAGTTCTAACATTTTGGGCTGACCTGTGGTCAGCTTTTTCTGTCAATCTGTGTGTCTGAACTGTTATTGCAGTAAACATCTATGTCTTCTCATCGATCTGAGTGTCCGTCGTTCCAAACATAATTATAGGACATCCCTTTTTCTAAATCAAATGCAAGGTGTAACTCCACCAATAGTAGGTGGAGTTATATAATAATAGTCATATAATAAATTACTTTGCCTTATTTATCATTCATTATGTCTTTAAAGTAGGAAAATCCTTCTCTGTTTCATCTGACCAAATTTTAACCCTCTTAAATTATTGTAGATAATAACATTTTGGTTTTTGATGTCTGTTGCATCAGTTTTTCATCATGATGACATCTTCATCATGAAATTACAAGGACTCCATTGGTACTAAATGAATGAATTATCACTGGGAAAGAGCTAAAATAGTTTAACTGTTTTACCATTGTCTCCTTTCTTTTCTTCTTTGGTGGCTATATTTTCCTTTTCTGGAGAAAGACATGACTATTTTCTGTCTCCTGTTGTTGACTGATTAATCCATACATTGGTTACGTAGCTCAGTTGAAACATCTGGTATAGATGTGGACTAAACTACTTCTTACCTTTGTAAAGGGGTTAGAGGGGCTTCAGAAAACATCTATTATTATTGTTAATGGAAAATTTAGAGCAAACAAGAGCAGGGATTTTCATAAAGCTGCTTTGTTTAACTTTACGTAAGCTGATAGGGACACAGACTTCTTATTCCAGAGCAGATATACTGGTATAGGAGGTGTGGTTGCAGCACTAAACAGTAAACTGCCTTTAATGATAAGCATTTGCAACCCTGAAACTACAGAGCACCTATATGTTACAAATCCAGAATCAAAGTCAATACAAGGGACCATCCATGCAAGATATGATGTGATAGTTGTCAGTTCTCATAATTTCAGTCTGAGTAGAGATGTAATTATTTCCGTAAGAAAACCTTGACCATAATGTAGTCATGGAGGATAAACTGACCTCGCTGGATATCAAGCCTCAGTGTTGTTTAGGTTCTTGGTTAATAGACAGCGAACAGAAGGTAACACTTATTATAACTGATCACTTGTTCCTTAATAAATGATAATTGTAACCAATTTTGCAATGTAAAGTGGATTACAGTATGTTAATAATATGATGCAATGATAATAATAAGGCCTAGTGATCAGAAAGTCTAGATTGGATTTGGGTGCCAAGGAGGTGAGCAACAATAATGAGCACCAAGGTATACATTTGAGTAGCAACTCATATATTTTGTGTGAACAATGGCAACTGCCAACAAAGAAAAAAAAAAAGTAATGAAACCCCCAAAAGAAAATAAATACAAGTAGTAATAATGCATACAAAAGAATGAAATAAATGTACTGTTCGTTTTGGGCCCTTATATGACTGAAATCGTTGCAGGTGCATCTGATTTGACAGTCCACACGATGAGATGTTACTGTGTGCGGGAACGGATTTGTGCTTATCTCTTCCCGTGGATTTTCTAGCTCGCCTTCGGGATCTGGTCTTGTTCCTTGGGCTTTCTGGTTCACTCAAAAAACCGGACTCTGGATTTGCTCCAAAAACAGGATTCTGGGTCCGCTCCAAAAACCTGACCATTGCTCTGTGTTCAAGGATGAGTGCGTTGACTCGGGTGCTCGCCGCAGTTCACAAGATGGAGGGTAAGGAACTGGCCGACATAGCTCCTGAATGGCTACTGAGGGATCAGCATCCCACGTGGGGTTAAGTGAACTGGGTGATACCTTTAAGTGCTATAAGATATTTCTTCTTTGCCAATGTAAAGAGATGAAGATTAAAGAAAAGAAATCCTGTTTCTTATTACTTTTATTGTCAGGTTTTTCCACCTGGGCTACAAAATGTTAAACATCTGTACTATGATCCCACTGACTTGATCTTTTGTCACCATCCCTATCGATTAAAAGAAGCTGCCAGCTCAGAAGCACCAACATGTGAATGCTAATTTAAACTCCTATCATGCAGAGATTACGTATGAATATCTGCTTCTGTGTTTGTTCAGTAAACAACTGGTGTTTATTTATTTATTTTTAATCCGGTCTCTGTTGATTGCCTTCAACCTGTGCAGCTTCCTCTCCAACTGAGCTCCCCTTAATGATTATTTCTTTGCATTGCCACATACTGATCTCACACACTTTTTGAATGCACATCAGGGCTGAATCAACAAAGAAATGTAAGAGGACAGAATCGGAGGAAGAAAGAAGAAGAAAAAGGGACAGAGCAAGAGAAAAGAATCATGATGAGATTGTCTTTTATTGGTCTGGAGAGATCCCGGAGTAGAGGTAGGATGAAGATGGATGTAGAATTAGCCGTCAGTAGGGGGCGCCCCACTGAGAATATCTGCAGTTCTGTAGTGCTTCTTTATATAATTCACACACCCATAATATTTCTTTCTAGGACATGCTACTAAGGTTGTTTTGTGTTTTCATCTTGACCCAGTGCTAATGTATGTTTTCTGTTAGCACTGCTGCTTTTCAGCCTGAAAACATGTTTGTTAGCCTAACTAATGCTACTAAATTGGTTGCTGGTAAAAAGTGTGAGTCACTTTCAGGCTGAATGATGACATTTCCATGGTCTACTCTGCCTTTTGCCCAATATCAATTGGAACCTGTCCAGCTACCCAGTCCACTAATTACAGCTAATTGAGGGTCTTTACTCAGAGTGGCCATCCAGCTCTGTGCTTTAATGCTTTTATTATCACTTAGTAGCAGTTTTTACACTTAAATTAATTGCACAAACAAAACACAGGGCTCCCTTGTGTAATTTCCAAGTACATAGTGAGCTGAAACTGCAGGGTCACAAATTTGAGGACATAAATTAATTGCATGCATCGTCTCAGTGCACCAAACAATCCAAGAAGTTACAGCTCAGCAACGCCCTCTAACAAGACTCCCATTTCTACATTTTAAAAGTATCAGTTATTCAGTATTTATTGTTACATTTGGTTAAATTTCTAGTTACCCGGCTCTCACTGGTCAAATCTGGCTGCTGTGCAAAGAATCTCTGAAAGAAGAGCAGCCATATCTTGAAGAATTGTTTGTGTCTTACCACAGATGCTGTGCAAAAATTTAAATTCCATTCAAGTGGGACTTGTGCTTTGTAGAACCAAACAAGGTGCTGTATACTGTGAATGAATGAAAGTACAGATTTTGAGTATCAAGTGGTTGTACTTTGGCTTGATGTGAATATAATACTTGGTAAACATTTTACAGCTCAATTTTAACCAAACAGATCAAAAACTGTTAATGGTATGTTAAAAACTGAAGACTGATGCAACCTGCCATCTGTTCAGCAATAATTTTGGATGTAAATTTTATTCCCTGGATGATGCTGAGGTTGAGATGTTGATTCAAAAGTTGCTTTTTAAAGTTTAAATATTTCCTTAGGCCTAGCATGAATTGTCATTTATTCCATAGTGTTATAAAAAAAATCACTTTTTTTGCAATCCTTTTGTTTGTTTAGTTTTTCATTCCTTGACTTGTTTGATGGAAATATAAGTTTAGCACCAGCTAGCTTGTCTTGTAATAATGTTATGTGGTCCAGACTCCAGGCTCAAGGCTGCATTTGTAGCTAAGTTTGTCATCACCAGATCTGAGCTACTAGCATAAATAACATCCATTCTAACGAGTTCTTCAGCAAGTATATCAACACATTGATAGATACAGTATTTATCCATCATTCGTTCAATTCTAATTAGCTTCAGAAGCATTAGCTTCACAATAGAATAGAATAGAACTTTATTGTCATTGCAAGAACTGCAACAGAATTACAAAAGCTGCTGCTCTATAATAGCATCTGCCAGACTGTTATAAAGATAGTGTGGACAGCCAGCTTGCGTAAAGGCTACTTTTTTAGTTGGTTTGCTGGATGAGTGACTGATGCTGCAGCAGTAATAGCTGGTCGCCACATCCCAACATCCATCCAAGAGCATTGATGCTACATTATTATCACTGCCCCAAGTCTCCTTTGTGGATCATTTACTTTTACACTCGCACTGTGCTGTGCTATCATAAATCACTGTGGCTGTACAGAGTTCCCCACAGAGCAAAGAGGTTCATCTCAGGTTTGCACATCCACTTCATCCTCTCCCTGAGACCCCACAGAGTCTGACAACAGCCAGCTTCAGATAAGAGTCCAACAGCTGTCACCTTATTAATGTTAGTTACGCGTTTACTGTCCCTCGTATGTTGCATGTAGACAGTTTTTTTAAATGTTGTAATAGATTTAAAGATAGTGTTGAAATTGGCACCATGAGTGTAATGATGGTCCAGGGATAAGTCAAACAGAAAGCAGTGGGTGGGGGAGAATGTGAAGGGCACAGACCTTTAACCAGATTTCTACGGTGGCAGCGTGAGCGCATCAGGATGGAGCACCACCCAAACAAAGAGCAGAGGAGCAATGCCAGGCTGACATGTAAATAAGATAACATCAGGCCCTAACACCCACTAATACTAAGAGAAACATTGGATTTTATTCCCAGCAACAGCAGTCTGTGGCTCTTCAAGTAAACTTTTAAATCCAATAAATAAAGCACTTTGAGAAAGTGCTTAGTACTGCTCCTGATGACCAAATGCAATATTACAGTTTTTCTAGTTTCATCAACAAGCTTCAAAATTAGTTTTTGCATGTAAAAGGTTTGTATGGTTGCAAAGGCCAAAGTCCATACCAAAGGAAACGTTATTGTCCCCAACAGAAGATAAGCTGGGCTTCCTTTAAGGGGTTTGGCACTAGGCAGGAAAGTTAGTAGCGATTTTGTTCAGTAAACTCTTATCTGTTATATTTCTACCAAGTAAGCAGCACTTCAACTGCTCAGCGATCGATGCACCAGCTACTCTTGAATTGAAAAGCAGAAACAAAGGCTAAAAATGGTGGACCTCCAGCAGTTTGTGTTCTATGCTCTTGGCATGTGGCTTTAAATAACAAAAAATCCACGGTATATTTAAACATGAAGCTGTTTCCGCTTTGTTCTTATTGCAGAGTTGCCTGGGAGGTGATGATTTTTTGACCACTCAGCAGATTGCAGTATCAAGCTTCACCTTTTAGAGTTGGATTGGGACCACTATGGAAGGGTCCCAAAAATGTAGAATGAGTCAGAGTGGATATTTTGCTACTCTTCCCAGTTTATGCCAGTGGAAATGAAAAAAATTTAAATTAAAAATTAAAATAAAATGAGCCACACCCATTGGTGGAAATGGGGCCTTTTACCCTTTGTATGTATTTCATGGATTTTATTTTTCTACATCTCCATGAAATGATTTGCACGAAACCTGTTGAGGTGATGCAACCATATCACATGGCTGAGAAACTGGTTTTATGCCCAAAACATGAACATTTTACGGTTTGTAAATTCATTTAGTTATTAAATGTTTTAATTACAAACCAGCCGGGCAAAGGAGCCATGGAGGGTGAATATTTATAATTTGGTTGTTACAATGTTCTGAGTTCAAAAGTAATTTAAACTGGTCTTCACTACAAGCAAAGGTGACCATTAAGCCTGTGTGAAGAAAAGCAGCCATGTATTTAGCAACACTTCTGGTTTCTTGACTCTGTTCCAGCACTTGTGGCCGATGTCCCAGGAGCCCTCCACCAAACACTGACTAACACCGGTAAACAAGGCTGCCCGTTGATGACCTTTAGTGTTTTGTTTTCTGTGTAATTCTGTTATGTGACTAATTTCCTGACCAGGATAGAAAGTGTTGTTTGGAGACCAGTTGCCATGACAGTTTGGATTATTTTTCCTGACAACTGTTATTCTGTCTGTTACTAAAGTGCAGAGGGGGAGGAGTTGAATAACTACAGGATAGGTGCATGTGAGTCATCAGATCTGGAAGGTAACTAATCACAGGAACCTGCAGCATTCAGAGACAAACCTGAGGGAGTTCAGAATATTCCTGCCCAGCTCAGCTGCACTACTGTCAGCTATGAAAATGTTAATGAGAACAGGAGCAAAGCAAATAAGTGTCATGGCTTGTGTTGGTTAGTTTTTGGTTTGTTCATGATCAGGGTTTGTTATTTGGTTTTGTCTTGGTTTTTGGTATTTGGCTCTGGGTTTTGTCACGTTTGGTCCACTTTTCCTGTTTTCCCTCTTGTGCTCCTGTGGTTTCTGTTTCTGGCTCGTTAGGTCACCTGGTCTGATTACTCATCCACTTTCCTGTTCCTAAATACTCCCTCTGTGCATATATACCCCATGTTTTTCAGTTTGTGGTTGTCAGAGCCTAGTTTGTTTAATTCCCTGTTGTGTGTGGATAATTTCTTGTCGTGTTTGGTTTATCCCTGTCATGTACGGTTCCCTGTCCTGAGTTCGGGAAATAAATCATTGTCACCTACACAGTTCTGCCTCCGGTCTTGACTGCCTGCACTTGGGTCCTCACTTCCTCCGTCCACACGTTACAAATACGTGAAAGCACAGCGGGGGATGTAACAGGAGACAGAAAAGGAATTTTTTAACATCGTGGTTATGTTATGTTGTGTTGTGTCAGACGGTGTTACAGAAGACATCCACCTGCGCTGAGATCCACTGGGATTGCTTACAGATAAAGAGACTGCAGACTACTTCACAACACTTTTAATTATTGATAAATCCAAAATTCTTTATCCCCAAATTGAGCATTTATTTGAGCAATGACATTACAAATGTTCTGCATATTTCCCAAACTGTCAGTGTTCATCATGTACCTGAGTGTTTGCTGCTGGTCGTGTAAATGCAAAAAATACTAAAACTATTTTCCTCCCATCGTGCCTGCAAGGACAGTCTAAAATGAATGATTTGGAACTTCCCTATGCAGATTTAAAAATAAATAAATAAAACACATGAAGGAAGTTAACACAAATGCTACAGCTAAGTAAATCCATTTTTTTTATTCCACTTACATAAGATATCCGATTTGGATTTTGCGAATCTACCTCTTGGCCCAGTTTCCACTGTGCTTATGTGAATGAAAAAAGTTACATGTGGAACCAGTAGACCAATCATATTTCCGCGTTCCTGAAACATAAAATGGCTAACTTTTTTGTGCATTGCGTGTGGTTGTCCATCATCCACAGATTTAATAGGTGGGGATTGGGAATGTGCTTATTGGACGACAGACACATGCTAAGCAGAACACACAACAAATAATTAAGAACAAAACCAGAAAAGTTAGGACCAAATGTTCGGACAGCTGTCGAACTTGGTCTTTTTTTCCCCTCTGCTCTTTTAAATTAAACATTAGAAAAAATTATCTTAATTCATTAATCACCTGTTAAGAAGTTCTACATGTGGACTCAATTTTACTTAGCTTAGCAATATTAACTCCTCCAAGCATATGAAGAAGACTTCTAATATATTTCTGTATCCTACCACCAAACATATTTACTTCAAATTACAGTTATGTTGAAACTATTACTGGTAGGGCCTAGCATACTATAAAGAACAGGATAAGATTTTTGTTCATATCTTTGATTAAGGCCTTTAGATAAAGACATTATCCCTTTTTAGAATTGAAACCTAATAAACTTGTTCAGTCATCACTGTTGCAGTGTTAAAGTGTTTTGTAGCTGACTGTGCACAAAGCTTTTTTTTAATACTTTTAATAAAGGGTTACTAACTAAATTTGTTCATAAACAATACTAAAATACATCAGGAAAAGACTGGGCTTCAAGCACAGATGCAGGTTCATGAATCTAGTGGCTGTTCCCCTGCTGAATTGATTTTCAGATCACTGTCCAGGCGGACATGATGGAAGTGAGCTGGTCTTTCTATGTGTGTGTTTTTGTGGCAATATGGGGTTCTACAGCAGAAACACTGCCATTGACATGAGAAGAGTGATGTTGTGATCAAAGATAGAGACGGATTTATACTTGATTTGAGAAATCCAGCTTTCAAATCTTTTGCCTCGAGTAAAGCTTATGCCTGTCTATAAACTGAACTCATAATAACACCGTAGCAGTTCACCGATTTCACACAGTTCCTTTGTACCTGGAGCCACAGAAAGCCTTTTACACAATTCTCATCTGCATGACACACTTTGATGTTTGAGTGTCAGCAGTTTTATGTGTAGAAGAAAGTAAACCCTCTTTCAATACTAAGGCTTTACATATGAGGTCATTTTAAAAAAGTTTTTTGGTGCTTACCAAGTTTTATTCATCCATCCAATTTCTGTTACTGTTTTTTTTTATTTGAGGTGAGTTGGACTTAAATTAATAACAAAACATGACGTGTTATTTTGTCGTGAAAATCTAAGCTAAAAAGCAGCCATAAATAAACAGCTACATACAGTGAGGAAAATAAGTATCTGAACACCCTGCTATTTTGCAAATTCTCCCACTTAGAAATCTTCGAGGGGTCTGAAATTTTCATTGTAGGTGCATGTCCACTGTGAGAGACATAATCAAA
>JBAMHW010000024.1:21553521-21575100 GCA_037177495.1 Rhadinocentrus ornatus | reverse complement strand
GTCTCAGTTTACACATGTCAGAGTTTACAAAGTGATAAAATGTGAGTAGTTACTAAACTAAATGATACTAAACTAAAAAATGATAATACATGAACCTCTCTAACAGTCCGTGCTCGTGACAAGACTAGATAAAGATCCTGATCACAGACAGCATTTAAAACTGGTTCTTTAAGGGGTTGTCACTGGGTTATCACTCAACATATGTACCCTTTTTATGCTTCAATGATTCATACTCCTCACAATATGGTCAGGTACAAGAACTGAACGAAAAATAAAAATCAAAGAAGCCAATATATCTTTCCTCCAGTCATCCACTTTCCTCAAATTTATTTAAGGACACCATACTAAGATAAACCAAGTAAAAGCTCCTTAGAAACCAACTGTATGCCTGTCCGACTGTTTTGTCTTTGACATTTTCAAAGCACCCCTTGGATGACGAAAAACCATGGTCCCAGGTTTTCTTTGCCCCGACGTGGGTAACCGGGGCCTCCTCTGGAGCCATGCCTGGAGGTGAGGCATGGAGACAAGCGCTTGGTTCAGCCCAAAAGAGTTACATGGGCTCCCCCTCCCGCGGGCTCACCACCTGCAGGAGAGGCCATAGGGGTAGGGTACATTGTGAGCGGGGTGGCGGCCAAAGGCGGGGACCCCGGTGGTCTGATCCTTGGCTGCAGAAGCTAGTTCTAGGGACATGGAATGTCACTTCTCTGACAGAGAAGAAGCCTGAGCTGGTGCGCGAGGTTGAGCGGTTCGGGCTGGACTCAATGCACAGCTTGGGCTCTGGAACCACTGTCCTTGAGAAGGGCTGGAACCTCTTCCATTCTGGAATTGCTCCCGGTGAGAGGTGCTGAGCAGGTTTGGGCATGCTCATTGCCCCCCGGCTTGGCGCCTGTATGTTGGGGTATACCCTGGTGGACCAGATGGTAGCCTCCCTTCACCATCAGTGGGTTCTGACTGTTGTTTGTGCTTATACACCAAACAGGACTTCAATGCTCACATGGGAAATAACAGTGAGACCTGGAGGGACGTGATTGGGAGGAACGGCCCCCTGATCTAAATCCGAGTGGTGTTTTGTTATTGGACTTCTTTGCTCATCATAGATTGTCCAAAACGAACACCTTGTTCGGGCATAGGAGTGTCCACATGTGCACTTGGCACCAGGATACTCTAGGTCGCAGTTGATGATTGACTTTGTAGTCGTATCGTCAGACTTGCGCATGTCTTGGACACTCGGGTTAAGAGAGGGGCGAAGCTGTCAACTGATCATCACCTGATGGTAAGTTGGCTCAGATGGTAGGGGAGGATGCCAGGCCCAAGCGTGTTGTGAGGGTCTGCAGGGAACGTCTGGCGGAGTCCCCTGTCAGAAAGAGTTTCAACTCCCATCTCCGGCAGAGGTTGAACCATGCCCCGGGTGAGGCGGGGCATATTGAGTCCGAGTGGGCCTTGTTCCGTGCCTCTATTGTTGAGGCGGCCAGCCTGAGCTTTGGCCTAAGGCTGTCGGTGCCTGTCATGACGGTAACCCCCAAACTTGTTGGTGGACACCAGCAGTAAGGGATGCCGTCAAGCTGAAGGAGTCCTATCGGGCCTAATAGGCCTGTGGAACTCCAGAGGCAGCTGATGGGTTTCAGCGGGCTAAACGGAACCCAGCTTCAGCAGTCGCTAGGGCAAAATCACGGGCATGGGAGAAGTTTGGAGAGGCCATGAAGAATGACTTCTGGACAGCTTCGAGAAGATTTTGGTCGACAATCTGGCGGCTCAAGAGGAGAAAGTAGTGCTCTATCAATACTGTGTACAGTGGGGATGGGAGGCTGCTGACCTCGACTCGGGACATTGTGAGGTGGTGGCGGGAATAATTCGAAGACCTCCTCAATCCCACCACCATGTCTTCCAATGAGGAGGCAGAGTTGGGGGACCCTGGTGTTGGCTCTCCCATCTCTGGGGCTGAGGTTGCTGAGGTGTTTAAAAAGCTCCTCAGTTGCAGGGCCCCGGGGGTGGATAAGGTCTGCCCAGAGTTCCTTAAGGCTCTGAATGCTGTAGGGCTGTCTTGGCTGACACGCCTGTGCAGCATCGCATGGACATCGGGGACAGTTCGCCTGGATTGGCAAACTGGGGTGGTGGTCCCCCTCTTCAAAAAGGGTGTGCCCTAACTACAGGGGGATCACACTCCTCAGCCTCCCTGGTAAGGTATATTCAGGTGTGCTGGAGAAGAGGGTCCATCAGATATTCGAACCTCGAATTGAGGAGGAGCAGTGTGGTTTTCATCTGGGTCGTGGAACAGTGGACCAGTGGAAGGGGTATGGAAGTTTGCTCAACCAGTCTACATGTGCTTTGTGGACTCGAAGAAGGCGTTCGACCATATCCCCCGTTAAATCCTGTTGGGGGTACTCTGGGAGTAAGAAGTGCTGGAACCCCTTGTACGTGCTGTTTGGTCCCTGTACGACTGGTGTCAGAGCTAGGTCCGCGTTGTCAGCAGTAAATTCAGAATCATTTCTGGTAAGGTTTGGACTCTGCCAAGGCTGCCCTTTGTCACCGATTTTGTTCAATACTTTTATGGACAGAATTTTTAGGTGCAGCCGAGGCATTGAGGGGATCCGGTTTAGTGGCCTCAGGATTGGGTCTTTGCTCTTTGCGGATGATGTGGTTCTGTTGGTTTAATCGGGCTGCGAACTTCATCTCTCACTGGAGCGATTCGCAGCCGAGTGTGAAGCGGTTGGGATGAGAATCAGCACCTCCAAATCCGAGACCATGGTCCTCAGCCAGAAAAGGGTGGAGTGCTCTCTCCGGGTCGGGAATTAGGTTCTGCCCCAGGTGGAGGAGTTCACGTATTTCAGGGTCTTGTTCACAAATGAGGGGAGGATGGAACAGGAGATCGACAGGCGGATTGGTGCGGCGTCTGCAGTGATGCGGACTCTGCATCGGTCTGTCGTGGTGAAGAAAGCTGATCCAATAGCAAAGCTCTCGATCTACTGGTCGATCTACGTTCCTACTCTCACCTATGGTCACGAGCTGTGGGTGACCGAAAGAACAAGATCGCGAATACAAGTGACCCAACTCCAGATAAGGTGTGGAAAATGAATAGATGGATGGACATTTTCTGGTACAACTAAAGAAATTCAAACACAGGATGTGTCTTTGTGACAAGCTGCTGGTACCAATGTGGCTAAACAAAAATATTTAAAATGTGGTCTTTGCTAAGTTGTCTTAAATGTCAACACAACACTGGTTGTGGACTAAAGTCAAGAAGCAGCTGATGTCCAAAGACAGAGCTTCAGAAAGCCGTGACAACTTTTGCCCACAATCAAAATTGGATCTATAGAAGCAAAATAGTAATAAATGAGGGGTGGCTTAAAACCATAAAGACACTGTAAGTATAGAAAAGATTGAACATTGTAATTTAGTCACCTGTCTACGGAGCGTGCGGCTGAATGTGTGTGTGCGCCTGGGAGGGGGTTGTCGTGGTATACTTTCAGAGTCTGAGTGGCTGTGGGGGCTGATGGGTCTGAAGAAGTCTGTGGGAACAGTCAGCTGCTGGGAAAACTGCTCAGGCTGTGAATGCACCGAACCACTGGAGTCTGAATGCAGAACACAGACAAGTAAACGACAATAAAGCAGTTACCGTACGACGGACGTGTTTACCTCAGATGAGATGACCCATAGCAATGTACAGAGTTGTATTACCTGACTGGACCCTGTGGATGCCCAGTATGTGGGACCCCTGTGACTGTGGGGGAAGCTGTGCAGGAGCCGGAGGAGTGGGCCCAAAGGGTTGCAATGGGAAGAACATGTAGCTGTCGTTGGGAAGGGAGTGGGTGCGTCCCACCACCGGTTTTCTGACACTTAGCAGGTTTTCTTTCAGCGGTTCCCCAGAACAGAGCTGCTCCGGCTGGACAAACAGAGGAGAGTCAGGGTCACTCTGGATTAAGGAGAGGCTGCGGCTATGCTGTAACTTTCTAACACATTGATAGCCAGCATTGCTCTAAGACACCATGGGAACAAAAAAGGTGGTGATCGTCAGCGTACACAGAGAACAAACAGGATCTTTGCACGTTGGAGTCAACTGGCACAGAGCTGCCACATATCACAGGAACTTCTTCAATTTGGCTTTAAGTCATGAGACACTCCACATCTTTTATCTGCTCTGACCCCTCAAGTTATGTAACTTTACACAGGCCTGCTCCGTGATTGTGTGTCAGCTAGGGCAGTGTGCAACAAGCCTGAACAAGTTAACATCCACCACAGAGCTACCGGAGCTCCTGCACATTTTACAACCCCCTGTAGTAAACACATGACAGCTCTGAGAGGAGTGAAAACCACTGCACCAGAAGACAGTACAGACAGAAAGGACTCCGAGAAGACACAAGGACTCACATCTAAAGCAGAGTAAGAATACAGAAACCAAAAAGAAAACAGAGAAGAAGTGGAAAGCAGAGACGAAGGAGAGAAAACTGCAGACTGGCAGGTGAGGAGGTGCACTACTCTACTGGACTGGACTGGACTGGACTAGAAAGTAAAATAAAAAAAACAGGCTGGAAAGGTGAAATGAGAACTTAGGTGGGCACATGGTTAGATTCACCAAGGTCTTTCAAGGCCACTTGTACTCCTCTAGCTCTTCACAATCCTTCTGCTTTGTTTCTGATGGTACATAAATCCATCCCAACATATGGCCTGGATGTGCAGTGCGAGCCAAGGTTGGACTGACCCTCTCTGGGGGAGCTGTGTGAGCAGTAATGAACCCCACCACAGGTTAATTACAGCCTGCACCAGATGACATTTAGCTAATTTTCACTTTAATCACCATGCCCTGAGGGATGAAGATAGAGAGATGGATATTTCAGTTTTGGTGAGGAGGCATCTGTAAGCTTAAATTCATGATGGATGAGGTGGTGAAAAACAATGCCAAGACAAGTACTTTTACTTTATTAAAATATATTAGTTGTGTTTCTTTGTGCTTATAATCATTCATAACAGTACATTTAATTAATTCTTTTGCAGTATGGAGTGGATATTATGGCTTTTGACTTTCATATGATTACCATGCATCATATTTAGTTAACTTTAGTTTATTTTGTTGGTTGAACAGTAGTTTCACTGAATTATATAATTTTCAAACAATAACCATAAAATATAGAGGATGTTTTAATATGGGTAAACATAAAGTAAAAGTTTATTTTGTAAAGTGCTTTTCTTAGTGAAAAATCACAAAGTGTTGTACATTAAATTGGTATAATAATGGCTTTTATTTATTTTATGCAATTATTATGCTTCTTTAACCGAAAGCTTTTATAAATAAAATAGTCAACTGCTTTTTAAAAAAATCTATGGAGCCAACCACATTGAGGGACAGGGGCAAGGCATTCCAGAATCTGGGGGCTACAGCCTGAAAAGCCAGGTTTTCCCGGGTTTTAAAACGGGTCTTTGGGACCTTCAGGAGGCTCTGGCCTGAAAACCAAAGTGTGCGTCCTGAGGAGTAGGGACACAGCAAGTCGGCATTATACTGGGGGGCTTGACCATGCAACATCTGGAGAGTCAAAACTAAAATTTTAAAGTCAATAAGAAATTTGACTGGAAGCCAATGAAGTGTTAATAAAATAGGGGTGATGTTGGCTGTTCTGGGCATACCTGTCAATAGTCTGGCGACATAGTCCGTCTATTGAGAGTCATCTTATTGGAACAAGTGAAAACAGAATTTGCAATTATCAAAATAAGATGAGATAAAATAAATGATCATTTAAAGATCTGATTTTGACAACATTTTCCTAATTTTAGAGATAGATCTCAAATCGTAAAAACAACATTTGGTCAGCTGTTGGGAATGACCCTCCTAAGACATAGCTTGATCAAACACAACCCCAAGGTTCCTGAGGCTGCTTTAACAGACGAGCCCAGAGCACCAAGATGGTTTTTGATCAGGTGGATCGTTTAATTGGGAGCAATGATCAGATTTTATGTGTTTCTTGAATTCATCTGAAGGTAATGTGAAGAGAACCAGTTTTTGATGCAAGACATATATTCCAGGAGCACAAATAAAAAGTGAAACTCTGAGTCACTGAAAGAACAATACAACTGAATATCATCAGCATAAAAGTCAAAGGACACATTTTTAAAACCACGAATCAGCTGACCAAGAGTCATCAGGTACAACAAAAACAAAACCGGACCAAGAACAGAACCCTGGGCAACTCCACAAGACAGGTTGGACACATCATACATTACATTATTGATAACAATATTAAAAGTCCTTCCTTTTATATATAAGGAAAACCACTAGAGGACAGATCCAGAAAACCCCATCTCTGACTCACGTCAATTTATCAGCATACTGTGATCTACAGGATCGAAAGCAGAAGTTAAAATCAGTAAATCCGAAACTGTGTAATGTCTGCAGCCATCATCACATCACTGGTGACTTTCACTAGAGCAGTTTCAGAGGAGCATTTTCAGAAAAACCTGATTGAAAATTATCATAAAAATCGTGCTGCTCCATGAGAGACGACAGTTGGCCTGCCACTACCTTTTCCAATATTTTGGGAACAAATGGTTTTTATGTAGTTTTTAGGCTCTGATGGGTCAAGACTAGGCTTTTTGAGGATGGGGTTTACCACAGCAAGATTTATCAGTTTTACCACACAGGGACCAACAAGTTAAAAAAGTTTTTAAAAACAGCGATGTTGGAACAGTGTAGACAATTTTGATCAGTTATATCACATTTTAAATAAATGGTTCATGAAATCCTTCCTACTAACAACCAAGGCTCTCAAACAGCACCTACCAACTTATCAAGTGTGGATTAAGATGAATTTTGATGGGTATAAATGAAATCTGAAATTGCCATTATCTCTGCGAGAACAGCTGATTTTAGGCATGTAGGTTCTTTGCAGTGAAACAAGTTCCCCAAAAACCACTTTATTCTCCTTATTTATGACATTTCTTATATTTTTCAAGAACGCTGTGTGTTATCTTGGGGGTCGTGGCTCAAAATGTTTGGGAACCACGGGCCAGAATACCTCAAGAAGACTTCAAGCGGATCTCTACCAAACAAAGTCACATTTTCTGGGAGCTTATCAGGTTAATGTGTAATAATAAACTAAAACATTTATTTTTCTCCCAGGAACTAATTTGACAATTTTATGCAGTGATATATAAACACCTGGAAGCAGCAACTTTTCATTCCTCATGGTGTCCATCTTTGAGATGTAAATCCAGTTATGCAGATGATATGTTAGTATATTTACTTAAGATTAAGATTTGTGCTTTGTGTGATGCCTCAGAGATGCACCAGTTATCTTTAAGATTGATCACAAAGGACTCCCTCTACAAAAAGACTTGCTCACATTTCAACACGTACAATCGACTCATCGGCTATTGTAGAGAAAATATGGAAAAGCTCTACTGACTCAGCAGAGCTGTTTCCATGTCAACTGAAGTTATGGGAAAGAAAACATGGAAGATGATGCACGAGTGTCATATAATATTAAAGGATATCAGTGTTTCTCAACTGAATCATAATAATCTAGGCTTTCCCACAGTTTTGGACCTGAACCCAATAATCAGCTGGATTTAAAACTTTCCAGTTATTAATTTTTTTTATTATTTAAATTTAAATAAACCTCAAGGGGTCTGAGGTCTTTCGACCGCTAGTTGACTTGATTTTTTTCTGCTAACATTTTGTTGGAATTGGTTTGGTTATTAACAGGTTGTGGAGTTGGTGAAATAAAGGTAGAAGTTTAAAAAAAAATTATGGATGAAATTAAAATGTTTTCAAATGCAGATTTGATGTTCCTCCCCTGCCAACCAGACGCGATCAAACCCAAGAGTGTAAGTGCAGCGGTGGACAAGTGGCCTTGGAAGTTTCCTCGAATGAAACAGTACAAACTACTTCAGAGCGATGGAGAAGGAGAAAGAGAGGAACTGTTGGTACATTGCAATCCAGACTGGTTAGAAAGAGGGGGTTAAAATCGTCGGGGGACGAGTCGTCAGTCAGAGCTAGGGACCAGGATTTCTCAGAGGCCAGAGACATAGCTTCCATCTCCACTAGAGGGATCTAGGCAGGGAGAGACAACCGCTGGTGAGCAGAGAGAACAAACACACACTCCTTGCGACAACAGAGAAAACCCTGTAGCAAGCAGAAAAATACAACTTTAAATCACGTATTTGGATCTGGGAGTTTGTGTCAGACCACAACAACAAGAGGAAAAGTCAAAAATGGCCTGAAAGCACATGATGACTCTTTCAATTAAAATTTAGACATTTTAATAATCATAGCTCTAAATGGGTGTCGCTGTTACTTGTAGCAATATTGTGAAAGCAACAAATAGGATAAATTAAAGTCAGATGAATCTAAATGGAAAAATAACAGACAATCTTACTATTCACACCACAATGTAATGCAATGATTTCACTGTACAGGCCTAAAGGTAACAGTTAAATCATGACTTAATAAATAGTCTGGAAGTCAGAAAACTTCTGGTCTCTGGAAACTGCTGCATTTTTTCCTTTGCACTAGCTTTACAGGGGAAATTCTTTCTGACAAGCAAATGGAAAATCACTGTACGGAGCAGACAGGTTGAAAGACGATGGAAAACATTTCTACTAAAGTATCGGAAGGAGAAGGGTGGCTTGTGGCTTTAATACTGACATCTTGAAACCCCTTTAATGCTTTTATAGGATGGGATTTTGCAATGCTAATGTAATTGTACAAATTCTGTCCTCAAATGAGAAAAAGAAGCAGCCGCATTATGCAGTTATATTATTCAGTGCTTTGGTCATCCAAAACTCATTGATTGAGGTATTTGTCTGCAGACTTGCGTATAAGAAAAATGTGCTCGGCTGGGTTGGCAATTGCCAATACAGATGCACAAACATGTCGCACCCACAAACAGCAAGTTGAGTCAGGAGAATAAAGCAAACTCATGCGGAGGCTTGAGTGTAAGTGAATAAAGGGATGAGATCATAGTTGAGGTGGGATGTGACATGGTGGACAACAGGACTGATGATAGAGGCTAAAATATTTAATGTGGGGAACATGTCTCAGAATGATTTTGCACCTTAAATATAGCTGAATCTTTCAAGACTTTGGTCTGGAACTAAGTCAACATAGCCCACTTCGAAACCTGTAGGCAGTCTGGCCTGTCAGAAGACCTGTTATACCAATCAGTTTAAAAAAAGATGGTTGAAGCCGAGGTGTCAGGTGCAGCATTTTAGTGTTGCTATCATCAACTTTGTGAAAACATAGTGTAACACATTCTTGCTCATTGTAACCCCACCCCCTAAGCTACTTGGTCAGATTTATTTATTTATTTATTTCACTTTAAATGAGAAAATTCAGAAAAGGAAACCATAATAAAAAAAATAAAGTAAAAATTGTCATCAATGTTTTGCTTCTCCCCTTCTAACCACTAGATTAAACTAAGAGACTTTTGCACTGGTTTAAACATTTTAGACCTCAAGCTAGACCACTGCATCGGGATTAGGATCCTGTGCAGCTCAGCGTGAATGGGGAATTTGGGGTTTAAACATTTTCTGAAGCAGGACCAGAAAAAACAATACCAGGTGGGAGCTGAGCTGCTGCATGCTTGGATTCGATCCAAAACCAAGAGCGACAAATGATGCCTTTGGTAAAGGACATGGATACACATATTTGTTTCATCTATGGTTGATATGACTTAGAAAATGAAGAAAAACAAAAAACTGTCCAGTTGATTAACTTCATGAATGATAACAGGAAGGCTGTACTTCTAATGCCTGTGGCTTGCTGCATACACACTCAAAGTAAAGGTGAGATGTGGACGTATGAAATGGAGTTTCCAGCTGCATTTCTGGTTATTATTGACCTTCTTGTCGGTGCTGTGCTTGTTGGGCAGTGCGTAGTAGTGGCAGATAGAGCCAGACAGGTTGTCCATCAAACTCAAATCCCATTCCATTGAACCCTGGATGACCAGGGAGACCGAGTCAAACAGCGCTCTCCGCTGGACAAACTTGAATAATGTAGGGAGAAAGACAGAGAGAAGACAAGGAAACAGAGGGAGAAAACAGGGGAGGATGAATGAAAAGATTGAAGGTCAAACACATACACAAATAAATGGAGAGAGAAAAAGAGTAACAAAGAAAGAAAGGAGGGGAAAAGACAGCTGATCAGGTAGATAGATATACTAACAGAAACCACATCACACACCCTGTATTCTCAGCTTTTATAAACAACTTAATTCACATCATGCAAATTCATCCTAATCCAAATCTAATAATGCTCACATGTTTTACCACTTTCAGGCACAGGAGGGCACTACAACACTTCAACAGGGCTGATGTTTTGCAGAGATGGAGAGGAGATTCTGGCCTAACCACTCATGTTTTAGTAAAGCAGCAGAGACACATGGATACCATCGTAAAGAGAAAACATAATGATAGCAAGACCTCTATTTCCTATCCCCAAAATTTCCCTGCTGTCTGGAAATAGCTGTTGAAGTGAACAACAAGACCCTGTGGTTCAGCTTTCCCATGGCACTGTGACCTGTCTACGACTGGCATGTTGCCCACAGGGACCAGAAGCACACACACACACACACACACACATATACACAATCTTAAAACATTCAGTAACCAGCGTGCAAAAACTGTAAACCATCCTGTTATGAGTCAGAGTAAGCCATGCAAGATAATAAACAAGGATACAGTTACGATTTTCTGGATTCACTTTGGAGTCGACAAACAACCCAGACACTTTCAGACAGGTGTCTAAGAGAATATGTCAGTTTGAAGAAAAAAATTCTTTCTGCTTGGATTTTCTGTAGATATGTGGCTGTTGGAGAGAATACACTGCAAATCTCAAAGGTGTCCTGGATTGTTACTATGAAGCATGAGCTGAGAGTCCTGCAAAAAGAAAGTAGTCTACCTCCTCTTTCAGTTCCAACAGTTCTCCCTGGCCAGATTTTCATAAACAACAACAAAAAAAACCTCAAACACATCTTGAAATAAGTCAAATATCACCTCAGATGAACAACAGCACACAGTATACCATACCGTGCCATTAATTATTCAACCAAAAACTAAGACAAAATGCAGAAGCAGTGTGAAAGGAATTAAATCCACCCTTTGTTCTTCCATAGGAATTAAAATGGCAAATAACAGTAAGGTGCTTTTGGTCAAACACAGATGAGCACTTCTTTAAAAGCACAAGTTTTGGCTGTCTTCTGCTCTGTAGCTTCCAGGTGTGCATACACAAATGCCAAGAAGGAAAGACATCAACAAAGATCTCAGAAAAGCAACTGTTGCCGGTCATTAATCTGGGAAGGGTTTTAAGAACTTTTCCAAAAAGTTTAGAGCTAATCTTTATACAGTGAGAAAGATTACTCACAAATGAAAACCATCAAAATAGCTGCCAGTCTTTCCAGGAGTGAACGCCCCAGAAAGTTCATCCCAGGGTCAGATGCTCACAGAACTTTAGAAAATCCAAGAGCTACATCTCAGACTCTCCAGGTCTCAGTTAGCGTGTTAAATGCTAACTGGAAAAAGACTGAACAAGCATGGCTTGTTTGGAAGGGTTTAAAAAAAAAGCCTCCTCTCTCCTAAAGGAACATGGCAGCACAGCATAGGTTTGGAAAGTTGTCTCAAAAACCACACGATTTCTGGAACATTCTCCTTTGGACAGATTAGACTAAAGTGGAGATGTTTGGTCATAATGAACCAAAAATTATATTATCACAAACACCTCATACCAACTGTAAAGCACGGTGGTGGAGGGCTGATGATCTGGGTTGGTTCACAGCCTCAAAATCATGACACTTTGCCGTCATTGAGTGGACCATAAACTTATTTGTATACTAAGCTTGGTTCTGCTAGCAACTGAATCTGGATGTAATCATTTTTTTAAACGCTGCTTCTGAATTTTGATTTAGTTTTTGTCTAATAAGTAGTGGCACAGTGAAATAAACTATGTGTCTATCTGAGGTTGTCTCTACCTCATTATAAGACTTGGTAAGGACTATTTGGTTTTCATGTCATCCAGATATATGAAACCTTTGTATTTGTATTTTCACATCTATATGCAAATAAATACAACCAAAGACACATGTCACATAAAAGCATCAATAAGTATTTTGAAGATGTCAGGGTGTCTGGTGCATCCTGCTTATTATAACCATGTCCTCTTTATTTCATTTACACACACTGACTGCAGATGTTACACTGAGAGAAGAAATGCATTATTTCTATAGCTGGCATGCTCAGTGTTTTCTCTCTATGAACTGGAATATTAGTTAATGGTTTGGAAATGAGTCAAATAATGACCGGAGATGTTGGGGGTCATCCGCCTGCTGTCACAGCCTGGTCATCAGCAGGAAGCAACATCAGAGCATCTGTTACGTCACACAGGATGCTGCTCTTTCCAAAAATTCATTATTGATATGTTTGTGTGTAATTATGGGAATGTAAACACACCACAGAGTGAGAAAGCTGTTTAATAGTATAGTAACTCTAAAGTCATGTATTAGTTATGTTTTCAGAAGCTTTCCCCTAATCTTCATCTTCCATTAAGCCCTGAGATGTTTGTACACAATGTACCCCATCTATGCATTTCTAATATATTGTGGTCAATATGTACTAAAACAATCTAAGGGGACACAATCAGACAGATAAATGACTGGGAAACAGATAAATACCCCAAAACCACGATATGCTAGTATCAAAACACAAAACAACCCAAGGCACGTACACGGGACAGACATACAATAAAAAAAATTTAAAAGTTGTTGTTTTTTTACCTCCAGTTGGGGCTCTGGACATGAGGGGGGTTCTGCTCTGATATTTATAGAGTCTCTGGTTATGTCAGCAGTGGGCGAGTCCATAGGACCTTCCCTCTCCTGCTCCATGACCACACCTCCTGCAGACCTCCAGGGGGAACCCCCAGAGCTCAACCTGTCCATACCCAGGGCCAGAGGGTTGAGCTGGGGTGACCTTGCTGTCATGTCCCCTGCATTCATCTGGAGCTCCAGGTCCAACTCTGCCTCCAGCTCTGCCTCCTCTTTGGCTTCCTTGTTGCTCTCCTCTAAGTGCTTCATCAGGACTGCGATGACCACGTTAACCAGGACAAACTGTGCGGTCAGAACGAAGGAGACAAAATAGATAGGAGAAACCACAGTGTTGTAGCAGGTACCGGTGTCTTGGGCACAGTCCCTCAGCGTGTCCTGAAAAATGACAATGAGATTATAAGCTGGCAGTTTGATTCACTTGTCTTTTCGTTCTCATTAAAGTTTCTAATTGATTATAACAAACTAGAGGCCATGATGAGATGTGGTCTATTTATCAGTGGCTTGTTTGAGAAGTATTCACCCCTACTGGCTTTTTATACTGTATTGCAGAAGAACTTGTAATTTAAGTGAAATATTTGGAAGGATTTTCCATATGTTTAAATAAAATCTAATAAAAATGGTCCAAACTGGCAGACCTACAGAATGTGAAGAATATATATGTGTTTCACCTTCATAATGCCATTCCAGTTGTCGCCAGTTGAAACTCTGAAAAGAAGCAGAAATGCCATCCCAAAGTTTCTGAATGTCGCGTAGCGGCCCAAACCCTCACATGGATGGAGCTCGTCGCAAACTGGGGAGACGAGGAGCAAGATGGGGGCGATGAAGAGTGAGGGAGAAAACAGAGTAGGAAAGACATCAAGATGTAAAGATAGCAACATTTGTTGCTTTTTCACGGGGCTTTGCAATGGAATGATAATTACTCTGATTCTTTTTTTATTACTCTGCAAGCTGTGAGACACAATTAGAGAGATCGATATGGCATCTCAACAAAGGATTCTAGAAAGCAATTAACATCAGGTAGATTAAACCCACAGAGGGGAGAGCTGAAGACAATTGAATGTCTGTGCACTCTTCACAGCCTGTTTAAATAGAGCACATGTCCTTACTCAAGTCACCAAACAGCTCCACTCCCAATGCTGCAAAGATGAAAAAGAGGAGCATGAAGAGCAGACCCAGATTGCCAACCTGCAGAGACAACAGGCAGACAGATACAGGGATTAGTCTAAGATGAGCTGCATGTGGAACACAGAAACCTTTTTTTTTTTTTTTTTTTTTGTAAAGGGCTCAGGAGCTTTGAGGGCATTCTTTCCTTGGACCCATTTCCACAGTAGGAGCCTGAGTAGTCCCCAACCCTGGTACTTAAAGCCTACTGTCCTGCAGGTATAGATGTTTCTTTGCTTCAGCACATCTAAATTAAATTAAATGAATCTATGACAAGCTCTGCACAAGTCTGATACTGAGTCATTAATTTGAGTCAAGTGTGTTGCAGCAGGGAAACATAGAAAGTCAGCAGGACAGTTGAGGACCGCAGTTGGGGATCCACAACTTTAAAGGTGGAGAGTCAGGGTGTCTACATCAGCAGTTCCAAGAATGACCACCAGGGTCTGACTCACTTTACAGCCTAAAAACCATGTTTATAGCCGTGCGTTGATCAGGTCTCCTCATCCTCAGTCATTGCAAATGCAGGCAGCATTTGCTTGTATGAAGGCCGAGCATATGGTTTTAAATCTGGGAAGCTGATCAAATGAAGACAAGTTTCCAAATCAACATTTTGATCAGACACTAACTTAACCTGCTGTCGTTCTCACTGAAAATTCAGCTGTCAGACAAACTCACGAGTGCCACGTACGACTAAATAATTCTGAGATAAAAACACACAGTAGCCCTGATGAAGTGCAGGAAATGTACATCATTTCCAGAATCGACAAAGGGATTTATAGAAGGTGAGACCACAATGCAAAGTTTTTCCATTTTTTGCCAAAAATGGAAAGGGTGCCAAATCCCACCTTTCCTACTTTTTTGGGACCTTCTCATGTGGGTCCAAATCTTACCAGTTTGCTCCAAAAGAGTGCAGCTTGGCACAATGAAGTCCAATGATTGGTTGAAAGAATTATACTTCCTGTGCGACTCAGCAATACGAACAAAGCAGCAACAGTACCATGTTTAGATATTCAGTGGATTTTTTTTTGTTGCTTTAAGCCAAGAAGACGGAACACAAACTACTAGATGTCCATTCTCGCCTTCCGTGTCACGTTGTTCTTTGTTATAGTTCAAGGACGTTGTTAAGTAGCTGATGCATCTACTGCTGTCCGGCTAATAACGCTGCCTACCAGGTAAAGCTTAGGTTGGCTTCGGAAAAGCATCAGAGATCGAGGTTTTACCTAACGAAACTGTCCCAGATCCCTAGTAAAAACTGGGTTTAGTTAGCTGTTAGACAGTACCTGCTCAGCTGTGAGTGTACAGATTTAACCCATAATGCCAGGAGGTTAACAGTCATTTCTGCTGCAGTTTGGACCTACAGTGCAAGCAACAGACCAGAGGAGCATGGTGGGTTAACTGTCACAAAAATGTTATGCTTCAGGAGCAAAAAGACCAGAGAGAAAGAATATGAAAGATCACTGGTTTTCTTGTAGCTTAACACTTATGTGGGGGTGGTGTTAAGCTCACCTTGCAGGGAGCTGCCCCATAGAGAGAGGCTACAACTTGATGCAGCCAGTTGTAATCCTGTTGTAACCCTGGCCTCTCTGTCTGACCTCCTTTTCTATCTAGATGCTGTACGATAAAGGCCACTAGAGCCTACAGAATGTTTTAAAAAAACAAAACAAACACTAATGTGTATGAAGCACACACATTATACATTTAACATAATACATTTTTCATTTAATTTTGATCACGTCACAATGACTCAAGAACACATTCACCACGCATGTGGTCGGTCTACGATACGGTCTACGATGAGGCTGATCACCGCCTTGCTGGTGATTACAGATTAGAGTGACAGAGATAATAGGGAATTACAGCCTTGATACAGAGGTGGGCCCAGGTAATGAAAAGCTCTAGGATTTGCTGTCAGTGTAAATTAGTGTGTACCAGCCTGCTCTAACACAGTTTATTTGCCCTAAACATATCTGACAAGCTTTAGGAGGGTATAGCCTGGAACAGTCAGACACTGTCTCTGAACGAGAACGACAGAGGTGCTATCAAAGAAAGAAAAAAAACTCCATCCAAACACTTTGGAAGTTGCTCTAATTAAGAGACTTCTCCACCTTCAAATCCACCCACTACTGTTCAAAACCCAAACTTGAGCTGAATTTCCTTCCAAAAATCTCTGCAGGGGACAAATAATGCAAATAAGGGTGCACAGAGGTGAGGAAAAGATAACTCCCTAAAATATAGAAAATATTGTGAGCGGAAATGCATGTGGGATTTACAGAGAACTTCTGAGAAACTCGGTAGTGCAGGAATGGCCAACGTCGGGCCTCGAGAGCCACAATCCTGCAGGTTTTCCAAGTTTCCCTGCTCCAGCACACCTGACTCAAATTAAATGGATCCAAAAGCCTATAAGAATCTGCACAATGACTCATTAGTTTGAGTCAGGTGTGTTGGAGCAGGGATGCATGGAAAACCTGCAGGATTGTGGCTCTCGACGACCGACGCTGGCCACTCCAGCATTAGGGTGTTAAGTAAAAAAAATATATATATACTGATAAGGGATGATGGAGAATTGAGTGAATGTGTACCTGAGGCAGGGCTTGCATTACAGTGTCCAGCAGAGCTCTCATCCCCACCGCCATCTTAAGGAGCTTCAGCACTGTAGAGAAACAAGTGGATACTCACAGAATGACAGCGTGTCAATACATTGTTAAGATTTTTCATTTTTGTATTACAGAGCTGTGATGAGTGCCATCAAACCTTCCTCACTTACAGCCCCATCCTGCTGACACAGTCGCACATTTCCACATATTGAACAATATTGAGCTTTTTGATGGGACGATTCTCCCGACTGTGGGAGGTACATAAGCACTTATACATGTACTTGCACAGATAGACACAAAAAGCTGAGGTAACACAGTGCTAATGTTCCCCAGCAGCAACTACGAACTACAGAAGAATACTTGAGACTCACATAAACACACAATTAAATGGTTCTAACTAGGAATGGGCGGTACCAGATATTTTTAGGGTACTTTTTCATTGATTTTGATATCAGTACCAATACTAATGTGTTGTTTTTCCCCTCAAGGGGAAAATCACATGATAGTAGAGTGTTATTGCAAAGACAAAATGAAATATGAATTAAATACATTAACATAAATACTAAATACTTATAAAGTTATAATAAAATACATTCATGAGTGAATTAATTAGAAATAAAAATGATTTAAATGAGAAATAAATAAAAAAAAATTCTGTCGATACAATACCATATTTGTATTATTCTAAACTAACAATAACAACAAGCAGTTTACCACTGCAGAGGGTGTGTAAGTGGAGAGAAGCTTTAATGGAGGACACGGTCTTCCATATAACAGTTCATTTTAGTCACTGAGGGGGTAAAACAACAAACCTGATTTGCATATCAAAGCATTTTATCATTTTTAACTTTACACTCTATTTGGAAGATTTAAACATTCATTTTTGTACTGTTCCTTTTGTGCACTTTAAAGTACAAATGTTGATTCACTCATTGGATAATTAAATAAGATACTCCAAATATGTTTGTAATATTTAGCAAGAAACACTAAAATTATACATAAAATCTGTTTCAATTGATTTTAAATTGAATCTGAATGCTGATTAAATTACGACACCTGGACTGCTGTACTGTTTACTACTAATAAACAACTTCTGTATCACAATTAAAGTGAATGAGTTTCTCTTCTTTTATTTCTCCTCCTTTCTACTCACTTGCAGTCTTCTACCATTATTACAATTTCTTTCGTTCCTTCTTCTCTGCGTAGATTTTACTGGGCTGTTCTTCCATCCCACGAAATCCATCCTGACTCATCAGGACCTTTCTCACCCTGACATAAAATGCTCATCTTTCTCCCTGTGATTAATTTCCAGGTCAAAAGGGTGCATTGACTGTTTCTCTGTGCCATCTGGTTGGTTGATGCTCTGCCAGAACCTTGCTAGGATCCACCACCCAAAACCGACAAACAGGGGAGTCCCAGAAATCTGGTACTTTAACGTGGCTTTGTCAAAGCAAAGCATGGTGGGTAAGGACGCTGTGTATGTGTCTGACAAAGCATCAGGGAAGGGGTGAGTAGATCATACCTCTTGCGATCCTCAGCACTCTCATGATACGGATAATGGTGGGGTTGATGGGCAGTGAAGCGTTGACCTCAATCTCTTCCAGAGTGATGCCCATGATGGACAGCAGCACAATGGCCAGATCCAGCTGGTTCCACCTACACACATAAAAACACACACTCATCAGCCTCTAACACAGAGAGATCACATTGTTTTACTGGAACCTTTGATAAATATATTTGATGCAAGAATAATTCAGGGAAGAAACAAAATCTCTTGTGTTTTCTGTCTGAGTCATTTCCTTCAGCGCAGAGGTGTCAGCTGAAAGTTATGTAATTCAGACAAACTGACGTCTTTTAGCTAAACACAACCAAAAAAAAATTAAAACTCAGTGTTGCCTTTGCAACAAAGACCTTGTGTCTTCACTTTATTTACTTGATTTATCAGCACAAACACTAAATTCTGGTTATGGGATGATGTTTCCATGCTACAACTCTAGGATCAAAGGCAAGAAACAAAACACGTTTGTAGTGTTTTGTTTTCCCAGAACTTGACTGATAAGCATACTTTGTACTTACAGACGTAACATCGCTAATCTGAGGTTTTTTTCCACCAAACTGGTTCCTTTGCTAGTTCAGAAACAGAGCATAATCTAGAACCAGCTGTCTGTTTTGACTCCAGCACAAGAAAAAGGGAATCAAGAGAAAAAATAAAATTTCCAAACTCTTGCTTTAAGAAAGTGTCAAATTTGTAATAATATGAAGCATTTTCCCATTAATGTTGTAGCGAAATTTACTTTTAAAAACATTTTTGGTTAAAGTAAGGGTTATGGTTAATTACAACATGCCAGGTCTCTATGTGAAATGTATGGAAGCCCATTTCTGCACTGGGTTAGAAAAACTTAAACAATGAACAAATAGCTAAATTCATTAATTAAATCTAAGTTTCAAGAGGCATATTTTTCTGCCTGCTAGGAAATTACCTGCCAAAAGTAAATGCAGTATATCTTCATACCTCAGTGATGTTGCTAGGTACGGGTCCTGCGCCCTGACGCATTAAAATCTGAAAGGACTCAGAAAACTTACTATCAATGTGTCTCACAAGACCCCGTGTGCGTTTCTACGTAAACAAGCGCAACATTTTAAATGCAGGAATGTCGCCTGTCGTTTGGTCTGAGGAGGGCAGCGGGTTTTTGCCTCATTTCCCAAGTTCCATAGAAAAGGAGCGACGTCGCCTCCTGTGTATCAAGCTCATCACTGCAAAAGTAGATGATAAAACAGTCAAGTTGAACCGTTAAGATGTTTTAACGCAGATATGCCGGCATGGCAACTAAGGTAAAAAACCACTGTGGGTCCCTGAGCAAGGCCTTTAACCCCCGCTGCTCCCCGGGCGCCGGAATCCAGCAGTCCACTGCTCCTAGCAACTAGGATGGCTTGAATGCAGACAAAAAAAACCAAAAACTTATCATATTTCGCTGACGTA
Organism: Rhadinocentrus ornatus; assembly: GCA_037177495.1. Classification (NCBI taxonomy): domain Eukaryota; kingdom Metazoa; phylum Chordata; class Actinopteri; order Atheriniformes; family Melanotaeniidae; genus Rhadinocentrus; species Rhadinocentrus ornatus. The sequence goes on along the minus strand of JBAMHW010000024.1, from coordinate 21,555,565 downwards.
TCATTCTATGCTCAGATTTTTCCCTGCACAAGGGGCTTTTGTGAAGAAGAATAAGACTTTGGTCAAATGGTCCATAATTCATGCCCACTTCCTAAAAATCCTTCATGTACTTTCTGAATGGACGGAAATATGTTTTCCTAGTCTGAGATTGACACAACCTGGAGGGTATTTGTTTTTCTAAGGAAACAACTTTTATCTCAGAACTTATAATCTATGGTCACAGATTTTAAATCCAAGACTTTAGATGCTGAAATAAAAATCTTTGTTTAGACTATTTTCTTTTTCTTTTAGGCTTTGATAGAAATACAATGATGCTGTCCTGTTGGTACGAATAAGGTATCTTTTGTTATTGTTAAAATCCAAACCATCCTGCAACTCTACATGAAAACTTCATTACCTTTTGGTAAAACAGTGTCTGAAATATACTGACCATATAAATGGACACTAGGGTTTATGTTTAGAAAAAATCAGCTACTCTGATTCCCTGCAGACCTTTAAGCATCTGTGGTGCAAGCAGCTGCACTACTACAAACATTTTACACACCAGATTCTATGGGAAATATGTAAGGTTGCTAAAGTAAGCAAAAGCTTTGAGCATGGTTAACTAATCACATTAACTCAAACTTATAGAGACAGGATGGTTGTGTGTGGGAGCGTGCAAATTAATTTTAGGACTAAAAAAACAGCCATGGTATCATTTCGTTTTAGCACATCGTGAAGGTAGATGTGCTACTTTGAGACTTGGAATCAGTAGTTAGCTTTAGTCTGCAGATTATGTAAGCTGAACTGAGATTTAAAAGATGAGACTGAACTCTTTGTTGACTTGCTGTGAATAAATGCAAACTGAGCAGGATGTTTGGAGGAAAATTAATGTGTAAACAATAAAGATGGTGGTGGGTTGTCATAGCAACCTGGCTTGTCCATTTCTATTGTTTCTACTCTGGGTTTTTATCCCCGACCAGATTTAACTCTTTACTATACCCCTCATATTGGACGAAATATGACCGGGGGTCTTGGCTGAATGTTGCACTTATCTGTTTGTCCGTACCTGTGTGTGAATGTGAATGAGAGTGTAGTAAATTTCTATCGGTCTAGGCTGCTGCCAGGCCTAAACTGGATAATGGTCTGCTGTGGCATTGTGAAATCCCGGGTGGTTAGCTCTGGTCCAAATACAAGATGCATCCAGAACTGTGTGTGAGGCTAATTTGATATGTGCTAGAATACATTTGTGCTGTTAAAATTGTGTTGGTGTGTTACTGTGTGGTTTTCAGATTAAGGCCAGAGATTTCAAAGCTATGAAATCATCTAAGGCAGTTGTGTTTTATTGGTGTTTAACAAGGCCTTTTGTATTCATACGGGCCTCACTGAGGAACATTCAATGAAGCAGCATGGGAAAAAAAGACAGCTCATTTAGGCTAAATGAATGCTGCCTCAGATTTTCCACGACTCAGAGGTTAAAGAACGGCACCCTCAGCAACCAACTTGTTAAATGATCACATCCAATCAAATGTCAAAACCTAATCTGGGAGGTAGAAAATTTATGCAGGATTGGATTTTTGTTGAAAAGTCATTGTGATTCAGATACTGGCCTGTCCTTGAAGAAGCGACGGAAACCAAAGGCCACCAACTTGAAGACAGACTCCAGGACAAAAATGAGAGTGAAGATGTAGTTGCAGATCTTCAGCGCATCATCCAGCTCCTGAGAGAGAAACAGTGGCATTATATGCAGAAGTATCCATCTTAACAAGTCAGTAAACCCAGCAATACATTTATTATGCCAAAGTGACTCATGGCTATTATGAAAACATGCTGACTCTGCAATAAAAAATGAATCAATAAATATATATATTTTTTAAAAAAGCAATAAAATGATCTCACCTCGCCGCTGTCATATTTTAAAGGAGGGCCAATTCAGCTTAATTTATTTACACATAATTGCTAATAGCTAATGTTATTGTATGAAATCTGTTTTTGTGACTTGCAGACTCAGAGATCATCTGATGAAGGGAGAGAAAGAGGAAGTAAAAGCAGGACAGTGGACTGT
>JBAMHW010000024.1:21527619-21553253 GCA_037177495.1 Rhadinocentrus ornatus | reverse complement strand
TGCCATTTTATATAGCAAGTAACAGTAAATGATCCGACTTAAACGGGAGGATAAAGTAGCTGCTGGACCATCCTGCCGTGTTTCTAACATAACGCCAAAATAAACTTCATCTCTCCTTAAGCTGGTGTGATGTGTTTAGTGCTGTGTATTTGTATACCATCTCCACTTTGGTCTTGTCTGTTGTTGTCCTGTGGTTTATTGAGACGCAACTTTGAAAATCTAAGCTGTGCTGATATGTTTTTAGAAAGACAAAGTTTTCTTCTGCAACCCTTTCAAACAGGCCACATTTGTTCAGCCTTTTTCTAATTTTATCATCATGAAATTTAACATTTAATTTACTATCTGAGGCTCTATATCTCTACCTCCCAGAGTCTGACATGCAACTCTTGGGTTTTTGCTATTTCTCTGAGCCATGCATGGTTTGACTTTATTGTGAACTTGCTAGGAAGATTGCCAGCTGTCTTCAGTGCTTTCCTCTAGTATTTAGTCCTTCTCACAGTAGAATGCTGGACTCCAAATTGTTTAGACATGACCTGATAACCCATCCTGCATTCATGGGCAGCAGCACTTGCTTCTCTAAGATCATTTTTGATGTCTTTTCCCTTTGGCATTATCTAATCTATGTTTCAGACTACATAGAGGTGCTTACTAATGAGTATTTCAACAAGTGTACCTGGCAACTTGCTCTCCTAATTACAATGAAAGCAGTGAGACTGTACCTACGTAGATTTTCTCATGCTGCTTTTGAATGTCTGCTTAGTTTTTGTTAAATAAATAACAACAATGTTAAATATATGCTGTTTATATATGCTTAATTTTGGGATCTGATGAAGATCAGATGATTAATTTTGCCCTGATAAGTAAAGCCTGTATCTTTCTCTGCTTTTTCTTAAATACCAAAATGTCTGCATTGTAAACTGTTCTTTTCTTCAGAATTAGCAATTTCATTTTAAGATCATTTACATCCTCCTCCCCTCCCCTCCTGTTTCGCTTACTCTCAAAGAAAAGGCTTTTAGAATCAAAGTGGTCATTTTCGCCTGTGGGTGAATTCACAGCGCCCATCTGCATGTAAAAACTGACCTTTAGCAGCAAGACGTTGGGAGAACTGCTGGTCAGCAGGGATTTTACTGAAGTCTCACCAGTGGCAAATCTTTAACTGACTGTTAGTTCCAGTTTCTGCTGAATCTTTTTACTTCAGTACCAAAAGTCTTTACTCCACAAAAAAGTCTTATCAGCCAATACTTTTCAAAGACCCTCTGTTCTACCCGTCTACAAATATTCCTCCCTTCTATCTTAAGATTTTAACAGAACGTCTGTTATGATGAATGTTTTCTTCTCCTCCTAACTTCTCAACCAATATTTCTAAAACTCAAGGATCCTTCCCTGGTTGAATGGAGCTTTCCAAGGATCATCTTTCTAAGAGAGCATTCAAACTGGGATGGCCCAGGAGGACGATTCGTTTGTGTGGAGATTTCTAAATAATTTGCACCTTTGCTTGGTTTGTTTTTACACTGCACTTTACTCAAGCGGACCAAACCGCCTAGACAGTGTCAGCAGTAACATAGGCTGCTTCCTGCGAACAATATTTCTTTCATTGACATGCGCAAAAGATCATGGATACTTTGACAACATCAAGGATACACAAAAGCATCATTAAACTTTCAGAAGAAAGGTAGTTGTCGGGAATCCTTTCTTGACTTTGAGGAGCACTTACTGTCCTACATAACTCTGGCTAGAGACATTAGCTACTTCAACAGGACAAATATATTTCACACATCTTCTTTAAGAGGCTCTACTGCAGTACAACCACTAACATATATCCAACTGTATGCCTGATCACTGAGAGTTTTATATTCTTTCTTATTTAGACACATCCAACATTTCCATACTTACCTTACTGCATCTTTATCTGTCCTTTAACGACTATCTTTTTTCCTGCGTCTACTTTAGGGTTTTGATCGTATGATTGGCCAATAGCATGATACTTAAACCTGTGACCAGTTTTTCCCTTAGGATTTGGGTTAGCTGGCACAGCAGCCTATTGCAAATAAAATATGGACTATAAATACATACCAGACCTCAGCGGTGCTTAGGATGGATGAGATCTAAGGCACCCCAGGATAACTCTTTACAATTTAAAGTACTTTTAAAAGTCTTTTTATTATGTTTTTCTCCTTTTTATGGATTGTGCAATAATCTTTAATTTATTATTTTGACCACACTTTTATTGTCTTCTGTTGTTTGTCTTGCCAGGCTCTCACAGTTCTTTTCTTTTTTCTTTCCTTTTGCCTTAGAAGCACCTGATAATGTGAAGTCTCATGAAGACATATGAATTAATGTTACAGTCTGAAATTTTGACTTTAAAAGTTCAATTTTGGTATTGTCAAACACAAAAAGCAATTTAGAGTAATTTAGACCTCAATCTTAAAATGTACTGCAATTCAAAGGTATGTAAGATGACAAGAGGGTATAATGAGGGAGTACCCCCCTGTATCTAACCTGTGGTTGCTTGTAGTGCTCCATGGACATGGTGATGACGTTGAGCCCTATTACAATGGTGATGAACAGGTCCAGGTATTGGCTGGTGCACATCTTGTGGATGAGCAGGCGGGTGGGGGAGTAGTCTGAGTAGTAAGGCTTACTCTGAGCTTCTGTTGGAAGTGGGAAATAGTAGGAGGGAAGTAAGGGGGGGTGCGGTTGGGGGGAGGGAGGGGATAAGCAGGTGGAGGAGAGGAGGTGGTGGACATAAAGTGAGATAGAAGGTAATACACAAGGAAACGGTACAGAAAACCTGCAATGTTGAGGACTGGAGCCAACGAAGGATCTTGTAAGAAAGAGGTTAGTGAAACTTTAATGCACTTTAAGTCACTCACAAGGGTGGGTGCACATTAAGGACATGAGAGTTTGTAAGGAGGTGGGAAGAATTTACAAAAAGGAAAGGCAGATCAGATAATGTATGAAGCGAGAGGGAGAATCCAGCCAAGCATCCCTGTGGTCAGCGGCCATGACTAATTAAATCAAACCTCCTTCTCTCTGATCAACATTTATTCATATTAATCCTCTTCTGAGTCAGTGTGATAACAGCTAAACAACACAGCTCAAAGAGAATTTATGGAGGAGGCTACTTTCAGGGTCTTTCAGCCGGGAGATCCCTCCTGTTGTCTCCATGGCCATCACATGGCTGCCTTTCCTTTCTCTTTTACTGCCCTCCTCTCAGAAGTGGAAGATAACACAGTCAGAAAACAGTTTTCCATACTCATCCATCACTCTGTCTCTTACCTATAACCCCTGTCCAGAGAGAATGGATGGATGGATAGGCTGGGAGTTGGGATGAGGAGGAGAGAGGAGGCTTGTTTCATCTATCACCTCATCACATCATCAGTGAAGGAGAGGTCAGACCAGGGGGGAGATCAGAGGAGGGAATCACAAACACCCACATTCAAAAGTGGGAAAGTCCTTTGGGTGTTGTGAGCACTCTCTATCTGTCCAATTAGCACAGGTGTGCTGCTGTGGCTGCAGCTGTGCTGGGCTGAAATGATTCCCACGAGTGTGTGTGTGGTTCATAGTGTGTACCTACTGGGTTCCCCATCGAATTCATGGAAATCTGCTCATAGATCAGGGAATTAGACAGCAAGGCTTAGTAAGCTGAGTGGGTTAAGAGAACAAATATCCCCATCTACCTGTGATGTCAAATATATATAAAGATTAATATTTATCTCCTGTGATGAATACCTGCAGGTGCTGGGTTCCTTCAAAAGTGGGGCAGAGAAAATTCTTACTTTCAGAAACAGTAGCGCAGCGAAACTGGTTTAGAAGAGGTTCAAACTATGGATGGGTAATGATTTTCAAAGCTTTTATTAGGCATTGATGGTATTAAATCAATTAGTTTATTGTCTGAGTATGGTTCTGTTTTATTCAGCAACGGGTGCTGATGGAATACTACCACCACAATTTACCAAGCTGTTTGCCAACCACCAGGACAAAACAGTGGCACGCTTCACTGTTGCTAGGCGCTGGTGCAAAGTAAATGTGTGATTCTGTGCTAATAAAACACAAAATCTTAAAGAAAAATCAGAGAATTCTCAGTGATTTGTTCAAACATCAGTATTACTCAATAAATCAAGTTGCCATTAAATGTTGAAAAAGTTAAATTATGGAATTAGCTTAAATATAACAAAATTTTTAAAATATATACAGTACCAGTCAATGGTTTGACTTGATTTAACGGGTAGGCGCGTCTGGTACTGTTTAAACCTGTTAGTCTGACTGAAATCATACTACATTCAATTTCTAAAAGTCAGACTGACCCTAATAATCTGGTTGGAATTTACAGAAGAAGCTGCCGACAACGTAAAACAGAGGCTGTTTTAAAACCGTGTCCTACACGCTTAGTACACAAATTGCAGTATGCAGCAAAATCCCCAGAATTCAAAACATGTCCAGATGTGCAGATTTGGACAAATTCTCCAGCTTGCATCTGACCAGTCAACTACGCATAGTGTTTCTAAAAATGCTTTGCACCACATCATTTTCTAGAAGGCATTATATAATCTAAACAATGTAATGTCAATATTTACTCATACTTTTCTAAAGTATAAACTGGCTAAAATTGAAAGCATGGCTTGAGCTTCTGCACAGCATTTAATTGTATGGAGTAGGGAATTTAGAAAACAGCCATAATGTGCATCTCATCTCCCAAAAAAAAGAATGCATAAAGCTTGTATTAATTATACAATTCATGACAAATTCGTGACTCCATAATGCCATAAAGTTTCCACTAGAAAAATTGTTAATAGCCATGATTGGAGATGTAATTGGCTAATCAGAAATCCTGATACTAACAAGCTGAAAGGGAGCATATCATTAGCGTTCTTAGTGGAAACTCAATGAATTGATTCCCTCTCTGCTTGTAAACTCGGACAAGGATAGTATGGAGTTGGATGGCCAAGTTGAGCTAGACATGTAGCTCAGCAGTGCCTGTAAATGACTAATAAACTGTTCATTTTAATTTGGTGTAGCAAAAATTAGGATAAGAACCTCCTCATATCACTTTGGTGTCGTGATGAGGACAAGTAAACTTATTGTATTTAAGTATTATCCATATCTATGAAACTCAAGCTTGTGCAGTGGTTTGGTTCACTTTTTTGGAGGTGTTATTGCCTGAATTTGGGGGTGTTGTTCAGGTGGATTTAAGGGGTTTATTAGTTCTTCTTTACATCTTTTATACAGTGTTAAGTAAGCTTAAGTTTAAACTTAAAACTTCATGTAATTTCAAATCTAAAAGGGGATTTTTCTGTCTTTTGATTGGTTGGAAGGTTTTTAAGCTTCAGAGCAGGAGTTTCTGAATTTAACTGACACTATAAGAAAGATGGAAGATGTTGTTGAGAATAGCAGCTGAGATAGAGAGCTATTCAACAAACATAATTTAAAAAGTAGTAATGTACTAAATTTTCTCTTAAAAGTTTTTTTTTAGTATCGAATAAGAACCTACCTTTTTGTCTTTGCTGCTACAGAAGTAAATAACTGAGTTGTTGAACTGGCAGGGGTCCGAGCTCCACGGAGAGCCTTCAACTTAATTATTCTAGGTTTGGTTTGGGGGTCATCTTTCCTGACAGCTAATTGTGTGCCTGCTGGTAGTTATTGATATTGACAACAGGAGATGCACCTGATTTCTGGCCATGCGGGCTGATCTGCAGGGCAGCCAGTGGTGGGAGTTTGACCATTACCGAACACCTGTGGAGATGTGCGTGCCAGAAAGTGAAAGCAATATGGCCTCTGGTGAGCTTATCCGGCTTTTCAAACAAAGGCACTAAAGCAGGTTGACAGTCTCTGTCACCTGCGCTGCTTGTCAGCACCTCAGAAGCTGATTTGATCTCTGCACTGACAGCTTCTCATCTTGTCAGATGCTTTTTTTTTTTTATTAAATAAAGGAAACAGTAATTCTGGAAGCCACATAACATTGCCGCTGGGCAGACTGAGCATATTTAGGGTGCCTTGGCTGAGCCTGGATGAATCGGGGCAGGTTGGCGTAGCTGTGCTGGGATGCAACAGCTTGGTTCATTCACCAGGTCTTCATATTTACAAGGTCCTTTATCATTTTCGGATGAGCAAACATTATTTTTCCTCTGCTCTACTTACTGTCTGTCTGCAGGTGCATGGTGAGCAAAAGCAGACATAAACACATGGTACTACTACTACTACACCTTCACTGTCCTATTTACATTCCTATACGGTAAAACTCAGTAAATTACTGGCCCTAGAAAATGATTCATTACAGGAGCACTGAAGCTAATGTGCTAGCTTTGTACTCATCTGCATTCCTGAAAAACAATCTGAGGATGTCAGTAAGAATTGCTCGACGGGTCGGAGAGACAGAAGGAGAAGGGAGGTAAAGGAGAGCAGAAACCTTTAGGCTGAAACTCAATTAGTCTCTAGAGGGGAGGAAAATGAGTGAAGAAAGAAAAGAAAAGGTGAAGAGTACAGGAAGCTGAATCACACTGGCTGCCCTCACCTTACTGCTCTTCCTCCTCCACACAGGGAAAAAAGAAAGAAGAAAACCACTCTTAATGAGTAATGGAATTCATGTTACACCTGCTTTGACTCAAGTCAAGCTGGCTTGAAATCCTTTCTTCACTCTGGTAGCAAAGTATTTCAAGGAAGAATGAGGAAATGGTTTTCCACATCCTCCCATTTTGGCTCCCACTGCCTCCCCCTAAGTCCTTCACTGATGTGACAGGTGTAGCCTCCTTTAAAAGCTTTCATATCATTGTGAAAAGGAAAAGGGAGCGAGGGAAAATGCAGAAGGGTCATAACAAACCTCTATGTGACGGTCACAAGGCTAGCTTTCTGCATTTCCATCCTCATATTTGACACTTTAGAGGACATTTGACAGAACATTCAGGACAATCATCTCAAAGGGTCCTAGATCTCATAGATTTGCAACCCTGTTATTTCTTTACATCCAAACAGAATAGAATTGTACTCCAATAACCTTCAGAAACAAGCAAGCCTGTCCGTGTTCTCATTGAAGCAGTTCTTTATCATTAACACACAGTTCATGTTCATCAGATCTGTGTGCACTGAGCTACAACTTTCTCTGTATAACCTGCAGTTATCCTGCTGTAAGTGTAGTATTTGTCTGGAATTCTGTTATACGGGAATGTGAGGCACGAGCACCAAAAGCATTGCTTCTCTTTCAGTTTATTACCACAAATTTCTATCAACTATCTTCAAATGCAAAGCAGTAAGCAGGTTGTAAATGAAAACTGATGATTATTTAGCGTTACAGTTCTTTGTTTTTAAACCTAGTGTCTCTACTAGTCATGTTGTAGCTGCAGGTGTTTGCTGCAAGCATCGTGGAGTGGATGCCACGGTTGTTTTTTTCTGTAAATTTAAGCTCTGTAAGTTTTCTGTCTCTGTGGTTTTACAGACAGACTCAATCATGTTGAGATCTCAGGTTCAGGCCAGTTCCATAAGTGAACATTTAATTTATTTATTATGTCCAGAACTTACTTGTTTTACAATTTCGGGATTTGAAAAGTGGAGACGAAACCATATTTGCAAACAGTTTTTTTGTTTTGTTTTGTTTGTTTTTTTAGCAGGGGAACAGTCATGTGGCATTTTCATAGTTGTAATCATGAATATTGAACGTGTGGTGATATTTTTACCCAACCCTGCAGATTAATTTCAACCTTGACCATTTTCAAGTTGTTTAAAAGTAAAAAGACGTAGAAAAATATGCCACATGGGTCGTAATCATGTAGTCTCTTAACAATTTTTGTCCTCACATGGATAGAATTCTTAATATTGAGTCTAAAAAAATTATGAAGAGACCAACAACACTTTAAGACAAACAAAAACCTGCAACAAGCTGATCAGCATTCTCTGGTACATTTGCCATCATACATAAATAAAAGCATAGTGGAAATCTGGGAAGACACCCCCTCATGAGAGAAAAATCTAACTTGTGCAACATATGCCATTAATGTAATTAGTTTTTGCAATAATTAATGCCATCATACACTGACATGGACTGGACCCCCGAAAAGAAAACTGGACCCCTGACATAGGCTTGTACAGAATACTACGGAATAATTATTTGTTATGGTATCCAAGTCTTGTCCATGCTTATTGACAATTTAAAGAAGATTATGATTCCTATGGTCGGGTTTTTATTTTCTTGCAAAGAAAACTGGTAGCAATTTTTTTTAAAGACTGTATGAAATTACGACGGAGTATTAGGGCCAGATTTAGAAAATATTTTTTAACACACTTTTAGAATAAAGTCATAATATTACGAGAATAATATTTGACCAATTGTTTTAGAAGAAGAACGTTGTTAAGCTGTGGAGCATTTCGTGAAGTTTTACTTCCGCATAGGTTTTACAAACCAGGAGATACTTTTGGTACTTCAGACCTTGTCATCATAAGTATCAGGACGAAGAAGAATTTGCAAGAAAATGATGCTATTCCACAGAAAGAAGCAGGTGGACTTGGAGGAACTCGCTGCTTTTGTGGAGGGGGAAATGGCTGAAAATGGTACAATTACAACTTTTTCCCCCCGCAATACTATGATTTTTTTTTGGGGGGGGCAAAAAATTACGACTTTATTTTTGTAATATTATAACCCTATTCTCAAAGACTGTGAATTTTGTTTTTCTTTATGTGGCCCTAATATTATTAATGTGGTCAGCAAAAGTGGCCAAGTCATAGCTTCTAAACCCAACATTTTAATCAGCATTTACCCCCAACTTTGATGATGATAAAAATATTATTTACATCATTATTATTAAATGATTACTGACATTTAAATCTGTGCCGGGAGGGGAAAAACTGTGTTATTAATGCAAGAATACATAAACTGTGCATGTTTGTTATGCTGTTTTTTTTTTTTTTTTTTAAAGAACTTCATGAGGACTGAAGTTTATTATTTTTTGCTGCATAGACTAGTTTATTATCGCGGGGGGTCACCCTTCATCCGTTTAACAGCTAAATTAGCTGTTAGTGTGTATTCATGCATGTACAGCACAATAATGATGGTGATATGAATCTTAAGTATCTCAGAGATGAAGCTCAGGGCACTGAGGCATAGCATCCTGTGGACATTTGGCTTTGGGCTTACTGCACGGGTGAGATCTAAAACCCTTTTGAAATCTGTTGGAGGTTCTGCCAAACAAGAAGGATAAACAGTTAGAGGAAAAACAGAAAATCATTCTCTGTCCAGAAACAACTCCACCATCATAGCCACCAGTCCTTGTTTTGCCCTCCGTCTCACTCACCTTTGGCTCGGGGAGGGGTTGCTTCTGGACATCGACACGCTCAAAAAATATAATGCATACATTTCCAAGGCGGTCATTTATTTTGGGAAATACAGACACAGTGAGGGTCCTTGGCTGTGGGACCGATGAGAAAGCACACCACACCACAGAACTATGAGTAAACTGTGATTGGTGTGGGCGAGAGGGAGTTGGTTTGGACTGGATATGTAGAATATGGGAAGGGAACACAAAGGACCTGTAGCTTTCCAGGATGTTGTGATCGTGTGAAGCTGTTTAGAAGTAGACTGTGAAGTAGAAAGGATGTCGTGCTGGCTAATCCAATGAAAAAAGAGACCTGACAATGAACCTAAAAACAAACAAAAATAATACAAGTTTCTGCTGTGACTTTGATACATTGGCTTCGCTGGATCTCCTCCGAACGTGTCTGAAGGCATCTGTGGGTGTGGTAGTCCCATCAGACATTTATGGCTGATTGGAAAGTGTGGATGGATTGGTATGGATGATATGTAGGGACAGAAAGACTTCAAATATGGATATAAATGACTGTGAAAGCAAGGGAAGGGCATGGCACATAAAAGCAGCAATGGCGCATTTTACAGCGTAGAAGTCCGGATGGAAAAGGTTGGAGAGAAACTATCATATATTTACATTTCTGAGGCATTACTTTGGTTGGATGCGGTGGCTGCTTTTATGCTCCTGTCTTTCATGGTGAATGGCTCAGTAGTAAAACTTAACACTCAGTGTCTGCCAGGAAAAAAAACGTGTCAACCTTTATTGTCAAGGTATGGATGTCCAATTTGGAAATCCAGCAAACACTGAGTCTAAAAACAAAACAAAACAACTGTCAACATAAACAGTTACTGAAGCACAATCCACAAATTATTTAACTGGAATTCCCGAGCAGAATTGCTCTGCTGTCTTGCTTAAACACCAAAAGAGAGAGAAAGGAAGAGAGACAGGTAAATAATGTAAAAAATAAATAAATAATCCCAAAAAATGTGACAAATGGGATTAAATCAAATTAGGAAAGAGCAAAAGGGAACAGCAGAGCAAATTGAGGAGACCAGAAGAAAAGAGGGAAAGAAACAGGAAAACAGGACAAAATTCAAAATGACAAGGCATGAAAACACCCACTCCCATCAGCGCTCTTCAACACACACAAACACACACTGCGCTGGTTCACATGGCAGACTGACACACCTTTCTGAGTCATACTTGAGCTGGATGGACTAATTGAAATGGGTGAAGGCAAGCGATTGGACAGAGTGAGTGGAGGGCGGAGGAACAGGGATAACAGTGAAAACAAGCAGCGTAATGAGTGTTTCAACCTTTCTTCCTTTAGTTGAGTTTAATTTGCACTCTATGTTCAACTAAACACGCGAAGACCTTGAAAGGCTGATGATTTAAGTCGAACTCAAGTTAGGGATGTTAATTTGTTTTTTTGACATGAATTCAGCATGCGTGTCGTAATTTCTCCTTTGTCTTACACCTCAAGTAACACCACCACCTTGCAGCTATAAAACAGCTGGAATAAATGTTGGCAATTGTTTAACACTGTAAAATGCAATTCGTCAAGCCAAGAATTAAACCTGGGAACGCGATATACGATATTATGACACCTCGCAAATTTAACCTTCAATGGGTCCAATTGCATTACCAATTTAAGATGGCATACCAGCAAGACAAAGCAAACCTGAGTCTCCATTTCCACTTCTGCTCGCAGTGCAGACTTCAATCAATTTATCGGTTTTTAAATTGTGCTGACAGACAAAAATGTACAGCATACTTTTTTCATGTATATTCCAATTTGATGCAGGAAAAAACAGTAATAATGGCCGATTTTAAAGAAATTGCTCACAAGCAAAAAAAAACAAACAAAAGCCTAAAAATAAAAATAGTACTCCCTTTCCCATTGGTGGAAAATGCATCCCATTAACCAATCAGAAAATTATATGACAATGTGACATACTTTGGTTGCTAAAGAAGAGGGGAAGTTGAGGGAGCACCAAGTGCAAATTAAAATGCTGCCTCCAGGTGGACAGGCTCTAACACACCCTGGAAATGTCCAGCCTGTGACATCCTCTCTGTCTTTTAATGGACAGGAAATGTTTTGTTTTTTTTAAAGAGTGGAACAAAAAATGTATGTGGCATCATTTGGTGATAACTGATTATGTAAATAGTTGTACAAAGACTGCCTGACACATTGCTTCAATTTAATATTAAATGTGGTTTCAATGTTTATTTGCTAAATTTGTACATATGCTTTTTTAAAATAAACTCTTTATATTTGCATTCTGTTTTAAAAATGGTTTGTTAAGCATGATTGTTGTTTTCACAATACAAAAAAAAACAAACTCACCTTTTCCGGCTCAGGCTTTATGTCTTTTGTGTTAATACAGGATGTAAAAAAAACAAAAACCAAAACAAAAAAACCTGAATAAAAAAAAGTAACGGTAAAATTCCACATTTTAGGCTGCACTGAAAAGAATGACATCAAATAACATAATGTAAACTGTTTTAAAGGTGAAATATAAAGGTAAAAACAAAAGCAGGTAATTATACCCTCAACCCCAGAGGGTAAGATCGGGTTTAAACAACTTTCTCAGCAGCTACAAAAGATTAAAAACACAAGGCAAGGCAGATTGAAGAATGATTTTCATTTAGATGAAAAATACTGTAAATTCCACAAAATGCTGTTTTATATTAGTATAGTTACACAGAAGCTAAAATCCATCTAAAAACATTGGGAAAAAAAGAAAAAAAGGTGATATAGTGAATGACAAAGACTGTAAATTCAACAGCAAACAACTTGAAGTGGCCGACGCCTGCAGTAATACTTCTTACTAACAGCGCTCCTTCCACTGTTTGTTTGCTCTGTTTACCCATTTCACAGCATCTTGACTGATGGCAAATCTTTTCATCATTTGGTTTGCTGTGACTAGCTACTACATTTCTCTGGAGGTGCATGTCAGGCAGCGGGGAAGTTGCTGCATCGGGTTCACATCACGGCTGCAGACTCAAGAAGCTGAGGCACTCAGGGCGATGCTCCACAAGCCTAGTGGAGAGTCTGTTTTTATTATTATTAAAAACAAACCACAACTATTCCTTTAACCTTAAAGGAGTCACGTATAATGCCTGAACCCAAGTAAGATGCTTTTACAGGTAAAACCATGTAAATAGCAAGTGAAACTAGCAAGTAACAAAACTGCATGGGGGACCATGGCCTTGCATGTGAAGGGTAAAAACTGCACCCATGACAATGATGGTGGGGTTCTATTCTAGCCTGGTGTAAGTAATGTGACAGCCAAAATCAACCTAGAAATGACAAAATTTGAACATATCATGTTGTGTATACATGTTACTATGGCAATCCATAAAGTGGAGACCATGCTAGTGATAGTGGTATTACAATCAATCGGATTTTAGTTTAAACTATGACTGTTTATTATTATTTTCAATTATTCTTAATCATTTTTTATATAATGTTGTTTCATCCCTTGTTTAGTTTCCATCTTCTTTGTCCCTCATCGTTAGGTGAATAATTGCGATGACCGTCTTTGTAAATGATGTAAAAGTTGAATGAAACGCGACATGACCATTTAGAAGAGGGTTGCTTGGAGAAACATTGCATGTGTATTGATTTATGCTCTTCTATGTTGGATTTGTGCTGTGGGAACATAGCCTTTAAATGCATCAAATATCTAAAACAATTAATTTATCTGATTAATCTCAAACTATGTACAGGGCTCTAACCCTAACCCTTAAGGGTAAGATGAATAAGAAAAACAAGCTTTAAGCTTCTCTACACGTAAAGTGGCTACAAATGTTGTAGTATCCTAAAACATTAATTATCTCTAAGGTTCTATAATATGTACTACAGACACAATATGTACTGCATACGATGTCTAGAGTCTTTGTTTAAATTGCAATAAATAAATGTATTTTATTTTTAATCATAATCAATCACAGGATAGCTGTGGATTAATTACAAATAATCACATTTGAAAATATAAAGGCTTAGCTTGCTGTTTGCTAAAAGATAGGATAAACCTGAAACTGCAGGCTCAACAAATATGTAGATGTTTCTTCTTCTTCTTTTCTTGGCAGTGCCATGCAATGATTTGGTGCATCACAGCCACCAACTGCTCTGTAGAGTGGATCAGAATGACTGATGCTCCGACAGAGTAGTTAAGGGTATATATCCATTGGTTCTTCCTGTGGTTGTTTAATGCATGAGAAGAAAAAAAAAGTGTTAATTCCACAAATTAATCTCTTTGTATTATTGCGGTAATTTTGACAGCTCCAGTTGAACCATGTGGTACCGGACGTCCTGCGGGTGGGTCTCTTTTCCAAGTACTTTCACATGATATCCACCAAAGCTAAGACTCTTTAAATGTAATGATGTATACCTTTTCAGGCTATAATCATAAATGTAGATTCAGTAAACACTAGTATCAGACCAGTCTCCAATTTAATTTATCTTTCACGCCATCCTGTACTCCAGTAGCAGATGATACCAACAGTCCAGTTACATCAGCTAGGGTTTAGTAAAAGTTGTCCAGTATGTCCACAAACATGAATCAAACATTTAAGGTGAAAGAATTAAGGATTTTAAAGGGGTTTTGTTCTTTTGCTTTAAAAGTGTGTTTTGGGCAAAAGTGGTCTTCATTTCATGTTAAAGAAAAGTTCATGATTGAAAGTGCATCATTTATCCATTCTGAGTAAAAGGGAGGCCTTATGATAACAGGGAGATGCTTATTAGGATAGAATGAATTTTATTTTTAACTCCACACCATACAACACACACTGAAGTTTCAAAGTCGTAACATTTGGCCCATTAATTGTCGTATACTGTATGTTCTGTTCTGTTCAGCAATTTAACACCCCCACAACACACACACACACACACAATTTGGCAAATACCAAGCTCTTGACTTGAGGTCTTTCCAGTAACAACTTCACTGCTGAGTTAAGTTTCTCTCTCATTTCAACAAGAAAAAAAATTCAAAGATCATGTCATGTCTCTTTCATCAGTAAATTCGGTGCACCCGGGCAGCTCCTCAATATGAGGCTGTCTGCGCCTCGTATTGCTGCTCCCTTTCTGACATTTCTGTATCTGAAATATTCATAGAGAAACTTTCCAACATAAAACATTCATCATGAGTGTTGTTGGGGCATTTTCTCTTCCTCCCACACATTACATAGAGGTTTCCAGACAAGCAGAGTAATTATTGTAAAATGTTGTCACAGCAATTAAAGCTAATATTAATTTTAAAATATTAATTTAAGTGGAACTTAATTGAGTTTATTACTCTTTATCAGTTTTGTCTTGGCTTTTAGGGCAAATCAACTACCCATCAGTTTTTCTGCAGTGTTGCTGACTGAAGTCATGGGTTCAACTAGAAAAGCAAAGTAATCCTTTGATTTGCTGGATGAAATAACAAATATGCATCATGCAGCTGAGTTTGACAACTATAACTGGGCTATGCAACATCAAGTGAACCCACACACTCTGGCACACCCCCAAGCACTTGCAGTGACATATCATCCAGTTGCTCCTAACCCCCTAAAGTTATGAAAGATTCATCACATTTAACGCTTCACTAAGCACTGCTACCTACACCTTGTGCCATCAAACTTTTACACACCTGAGCTGTTGATCTCAAAGCATCTTGTCTAGGTGCGACACCATCTCTCTCCCTATCTTTATTTCCCACTCCTCTCTAAGCTCCCACTCATCCTAGTCTTTTATTCATCCCACTCCCTGAAGAAGTTCTGTTATTAATTACATCCCTACAACAGAGGAATGAGAGAAAGAAAGAGGGGCAATGAGAAACTTGAGTTTGATTCATCTCTGTTAGCTTTGACCCAGATACAGCTAGGGATTGGCACCAGCTGGCTTGTGTGTCTTTATGTGTGTGTGTGTGTCTGTGCCAAGCTGATAGATGAGGAAAAGCTATTCATGGAGTGTCAAGCTGCTTTGCATATACCCACAGTTATGTTGTCGGAATTGATTGTGTTCTATGTGTCTTTGATACTTATAAGGATTGTTAGCCAATCACATAGCAGCAACTCAAAACATTTAGTCATGTAGGCATGGTCAAGAGGACTTGCAGAAGTTCAAAGTGAGAAGGACAGGAGATTTACGTGACTTTGAACATGGCATGAGTGTTTCAGATACTGGTGATCTACAGGGACTTTCACACACAACCATTTCTAGGGTTTACATAGAATGGTCTAAAAAAGAAAAAGTTGCCTTGCCTGGTCTTTAAGATGCTTTTGTAAGTCCCCGAAGGGAGTGGAGGCACTTTTGTGCCTTTTTGGTAACTGCTTTGGAGTTATTGGTGGACAGGTAATCAGCAAGATGTACACCCGGGAAATCCACACTGTTGACCCTCTCCACAGCAGCTTCATTTATGGTGAGATGTGTGTGGTGGTTTTTTCCTGCCTTTCTGAAATCAATAACTATCTCTTCACCATCACAATTGCCTTGTCCACATTGATGGGAGGTTGTCAGACCTAAACAAGAGACCTGCAATGGGTGGGAATTCCTGTGGATCATTCACATGTCCCAATTGTCTCACAGACAACAGCATAAGACAGAGAGAAGTTGACGAGTGGTAAGGAGGAGTTGGAGGGCAAGGTTAAGTCAGTTGTTAGTAAAATAAGAGATGGCAATGTGCAAGCTAGCAAAAGTGGGAAGTCAGACATTTAAAGTTACTTCCGATTTGTTTTGGACCGAGACGGCAAAAAGCCTCCTTTTTAAACCTCTGAGCTGTGCGCAGGGTTAGGGGTTAGTAGTGCAAGTCACATGACCCAGGATGGCCTGTGTGTGGGTTGTCAATCAAAGCCTCGCTTTTGGAACAATCCCTCATCAATTGTAACGAGAAGATTGTCTTCAGAATTTCCATCAACAAACTCTAAACCCGTGGGAATCCCTCTGGCAGTCAGGTAAAAAAAGTCCCAGGGGAATGGGTGGGAGTGCATGGGGAGACTTTGGGAGCAGGCAGGAACAGGATTGAAAATCCTGTCCTGTGCAGGTCTCTAACCTACACCATCCTGCCAGATGATCCACCTTCTTCCTGTCAGCAGACTCGTCATTGTTAGCAATGAGATCGACCACTGTCGTTGATGTCAGAAGAGAATGGGCAGACTGGTTGGACATGACAGAACGGCAACAGGAAATCAAATAAGCACTGGTTGCAACCAAGGTCTGCAGAATAGCATCTCTGAACACACAACAGGTCCAGCCTTGAAGCAGATGGGCTACAGCAGCAGAAGTCCACACCGGTGCCTCCTGTCAGCTAGGAACAGGAAAATGAGGCTACAAATCACACAGACATGGATATTTCCAGCACCTTGTTGAATCTATGACACCAAGAATTAAGACAGTTTTGAAGGCAGCAAGGGCACCTTTTCTCACCTCTGACATGGAATTCTTCTCACATTAAATAGATCTTCTATACCAACAAGACATACTATTTAATGCTATGTTAGTGGTATAAAATGCTTCTGGCCGCCAATAAATGTGTGTATTTTCAATATATTTTAATAGTGTATTAATAGAGCTAACTGGAATTGCCTATAGACATAAATACCAATTGATTTTTTTTCCTTTATTAAGCCAGGAAAATGGAAAGTAAATGGACTTGTACTTATATAGCACTTTTCCAGTGAGCTTGACCATTCAAAGCGCTTGACACTACTTGTCACATTCATCAATTCACACACACACACACACACACACACATACCCCGATAGGCACATCGGGAGGCAACGTGGGGTTAAGTGTCATGCCCAAGGACACTTCGACATGGAAAGCTAGGAATTGATCCACTGACCTTTCAGTTGGAAGACGACTGCTCTTCCTCCTGAGCTACAGCCGTCCTAAATGGCCCTAAAGCCCCATAAGAAACCAGATTCCTGGTAAATGCACAGTTGGGCCAGTTTTCTGATCACATAAACACACAGCTACTTGAAATATCATCACACCATGTCATCTTGTCAACATGGACATGTTTTACTTTCCAAGCTTATGAATTGGCTTCATTAGATTATAATAGATTCACATGCTGGCATGCATGTGAATCTATTATAATCATGACATGTTATATGATGCAATAAATATGGTCAAATTAAGCCTTCAAGCCAGGATTTCAAGTTCTTTGAGAAGGTACAAATGTGCAACTGGGCTGTAAAGCTCAGGTGTAAAAAAAACCTAAATGCATTGGATGTTTTGTGAGCAATTGTGTGAAACTATCAGATATTTTACAAAAGGACAAATGGGCAGAGAACTGGCAACTCAAAAGTCAAGAAAGAGAAGGTAATAAGTTTGGTAATTACTATCGAATGTCACGGTGTCGCCAAGAGTATTGTCAAATCACCATTCACATGATGTCCTTCAAATGCTATTTGAAAAGGCATAAACAAGATCTTTAAAAAAAACATGCAAAACATGAGCATGCAGTAAAACAACCCCTTCATTATAAGGTTCCATGGTCTTTAAGCAGCTGATAGCCCAATCTCCTGATGAGCATGATGACGCTCAAACTGGTCATTACGACTCTGTTTGCTGAGTAGACATTTGGGATACCAGTTTAAACAGTATGTAAGAATAGAAATCCCTGAAGTTCAACAGAAAAAACTGAAGCAGCATAGATGGATTTTACATCAAATGTTAACAGGGCTTCTGACACTTACGTTGTAGATGCAAAATAAAACAATGGAAAAAGTTTTTTCCAATCAGTTTTATTTATACATTTCACATAATTAAAATTTAATTTTGTATATTTGATTACAAAGCTAAATAATAGACTGATGCCTACTAAAACAATGATGAAACAGAGGGCCTTATTTAAATGTTAAAGGGATGGTAGCCTAAGAATTTAATCTTTGTTTGATTTGTTTAATTTTCTCCACAGTGTGATGGTCTTGAACATGGAACTTGTTGGCTTAACTACAACTTTGTTGATGGATAGAGGTAAATTATCTTAGAAATCCACATGCATATTCATTATATTTTGGTCATTGGCTGGCCAAAGGAAAAAAAAAAAAAGGAAAAGGCACACACTCTAATATCTTGTTGGATTGCCTTTAGCTTTGATTCCAGCAGCATTCCCTGTGGCATTATTTTTATAACCTTCTGCAATGTCAGTGTTAGATAATTTTTTTTTACCAATATCTTATTTTGATGACCGGAGAGTCAGACCACTGCGCAAAGCTTTTTTCAGCACAGCCGGTGAGGTTCAGGTGGTGGCCAATCCATGTGTGAAAATTATGCCTCCTGTTCCCTGAGCCACTCTTTCACAATCTGAGCCCCATAAATCCTGGCATTGTCATCTTGAAATATGGTCGTGCCATCAGAAAAGATGAAATAACCTGCTCATTCAGTATATTTAGGTATCAGCTGATCTTATTCTTAGAACACATAATGCTGCTGAACCTAGACCTGACCAACTGTTGCAACCCCAGATCATAGACTTTCCCCACAGGCTTGTGCAGTACGTACCAGGCATGATGGCTGCATCACTTCATCTGCCTCTTTTCTTACCCTGATGCTCCCATCACTCTGGAACAGGGTAAATGTGGACTCATTAGACCACATGATCTTCTTCCACTGCTCCAGAGTCCAATCTTTATGCTCCCTAGCTAATTGAAACCATTTTCTCTGGTAAGCCTCACTGAATAGTGTTTTTTTATTTGATACACAGCTGTTCAGTCCCAATCCATTGAGTTCTCTTCACATTTTTAATGTGGAAACGTCGTTTCTATCACTATTAAACATTGCTTTGAGATCTACTGTTGTTTTTCTTTGATTTGATTTTACCAAATATTAAAGCACAGTGTGTAACAATTATTCCCATCTAGAGGTGCGCACTGTACCTTTAAGCATAAATGGGCCTTTAGTCACTTCTCCCCTCAACTCAGCTTCCATCACTTTCTAGCCCAAAAGTCTCAAGCTCTGCTGACTTTTTTTAATCTATGCATTTCTATACTTATAGTGCAGTCACAGTTTGACTAAGTACATGTGTGCACCCTTGTGCCTTTTGTGTTACCCTGCCACCCCTCCGGTCCACATCATGCTCCCTCCATCTAAAGTCAAAATCTTATTGCACCTCCTCTATCATCTCTCCTTCCCTCTTTGCTCTTCTTTGCATCTTCTATCAATGGCTGCTCCAGCGCTTTGCAAGCTAAAAATAAAATCCAAATACGAACAGTGTGCATAGCCAGCACACCTCCAGATGCCCCCCCCCCAAGACACACACACACACACACACACAAAAAAAATTATTCTGTAAGAGCTAATCGCTAAAACACAAATGCATGAGTAACATGTTTTGAAACGCTGTGTTTTATGTATTTTTGTATAAGTAGCCATGCCTCGAGGCAAAAACTGCAGGGGATCAACCCAGGGCTGTGTGGATCCCACCCCTGTCATAGACAGTTATCCAGACTAAGAGGAAGTGAGGATATGATAGTTTCTCCTGCATATTTCATAACCTGCTCTGCGGCCATCTGCTTCCTAACACATTCACAAAGATCTATATACAAATGCACATAGTAATTTGAACCAACACAGTCAAGTCCACCTTCCAGGAATCTGTACCTGTTCAACAAACAATCACAACGACACAACCATGGGTATACTCACACAAACCATTTATAAAACTGAGCAAGTAAAAGGATTATCACCTCTCAGCAGCTCCTATCTATCATAGCAATTCTTTAAGCAGATTGCCATGGAGACTAGTTGTGACGATTGGACAATGTGCGGCAGAAAAGTCGTCAGAGCGCTAAGACAGGACTCAGTATCCAACACCAACCCACCACTGAGAAAAAGCATGCTTAGGTCTTGCCTAATAACAAGGAACTAATAACAAGAGTGTTCCAGGAAATCTGACATTTAATTATTTACTTAGTAAAGGTCAAATTATTTGACTGATGAAATACAAATAAATAGATTGACATTAAAATGAAACATAAAAAAAGAAAAATAGTCTGAAATGTAACAGTTTAGGTTGAACTGCAGTCACAGGAGCTGTGAAAATGACTTGATATTCTAACAGTTAGTAACAAATCTAGACAAAATCCTCAAAGGGGTCATATAATGTAAAATACTTTTCTTTCCATGTTTCACAGCACATAAACTCACCGGCCACTTTCTTAGGTACACCTGTTCAATAGCTTGTTAATTCAATAGCTGATCAGCCAATCGCATGGCTGCAATTTACTCATGTAGACATGGTTATTTTGACCATACTGACATAGTCAAAATGAGCTGCTGAAGTTAAAATCGAGCATCAGAATGAGGAAGAAAGGGGATTTAAGTGACTTTGAATGTGCCACGGTCTGAGTATTTCAGAAACTGCTGATCTACTGGGATTTTTACACACAACCATCTCTAGGGTTTACAGAGAATTGTATGAAGAAGAGAAAATATCCAGTGAGCAGCAGTTGTCTGGACCAAAATGCCTTATTGATGTCAGAGGTTAGAGAGGAGAATGGGCAGGCTGGTTAGAGGTGATTGAAAAGAAACAAGGGAAAAGGGGATCCAACCCGGTACTAGCAAGGTGGACCTGACCAAGTGGCCGTTGAGTAAATTTCCGTGTCTGGAGTAACCTGCAACTCAATAAATTAATTAATAAAAAATAAAAATCTGAAGAAACACAACCCTCACATTTTTTTTTTATTTGGAAAATGTATTATTCACTGAATTGTTCAGATTAACAAAATGATGTGACTTATCAAGGTTATCCAGCCTCGGTACTTGTTAATTTTGCCTAAATTTAACCTAAAATGATGCTGCTGTTTTGTTTTCAAAAGTGAAGAGTTAAACCATTTATCTATTTGTCTTCTGTTTAAATTAAATGCACCATCCATACAGCACTGGTAGTAGCAATAGCTGGTATTATACATACAAAATATGCACCAGTTCCTAATGTTCGCTGCTAAAATCTTAAACAAAACAGAGGAATGGAGCGATGGGGAAATATAGAGTTTATGGAGCCAATATGTGATGGAGGAATTACAAATTACCAGCTTTCAATGGTGTCATAAACCAGTCTTTACATCTCTGATGTGTTTTAACAACTTGGGCCAATTCAACACATGAGTCATAACATCATTATGTCCAACAGAGGGATAAGTAGCCTACGGGATAATCAGAATCTGTTTCTGATGCAGAGAAGAGACATGGAAGTATTTGTGGATAAAATTGAATCAGTTTGGTGTGTGGTCTGAGTCTTCAGGGTAATTATACTCCATTAATTAAGGGTTATAAAGTAATAAAAATCTCAAAAGAAAGGAAGAGAGGTTTGTAGAGGAGCCATGGGTCACTTCATGCCCCAAAAATTATCCACGTGAATCGAGTGGTAAATTAAGGGAAGGGAAAGGAGAGGCTGCAGTGTCTTTGTTATTTCACTACAACCTGTCATACGTTTCATAAAAAATGAAATTGTGTCAGCTTGTAAAAAAAAACAGGTATATATGTCCTTTAGGTTTTTTAAGTTTAAGAATGCCTATTCCTGGTCTAGGCTCTAGTGTTTCTAAGTCTGCCTATTGTGAGCGTCTTGTAGCTTGCTTGTAAAAATACTATCGCTTGTTATGGCTCGCTTTTAGCTTATGTTTCTGTCACAACATCTGGCTAAACCAGCTCTGATGGAGTTCATTGCACAACAAGAGGGGGACAGCAAAGAGAAATTAGACTTTTGGGGCAAGGGAACCCCAAATAATAAAATAATCTGTATTTCCAGGGATAGATGCAAACGTTACAATTGCGTAGGGGGACATGATGTGGCCATGAGTCATAAAATAAATGCTCTGTGTATGTAAACCGGTAAAATATTCTATATACATGTATGTATACATACAGTCAATTAATTAGATTAATTAATTAGATCAGGGTCAATAGTTGGAATATTGTTGTTGATGTACACATTACCTAGGAAAAATGGTTCCACCCAACATTGATTCCTTCAGACATCTACATGTACTGGCTTGAAGCAATAACAGACTGTAGAAATTATTAGCAAAGTTGTAATCCACAAGAACTAAATATCAATTAGCAAGAGACAGTTATTATTATTTAAGCATCTACTAAGAGAGTTACACCCGGACTACTGGACTACAGTGCGATTGGTGGGGAAAAAAACATGAATGTGTCTCAAAATACATCCATCTCAATTTCTTTGCCAAGTGAACTGAAACCAAAGTCTTTTTCGCTCGTGGTCGAAGTGTAGCGATGCAGTGCTGTGAACGGTAGATGGATCGCAGACGGTGTGAAATAGCTGTGAAAGACAAAGCAATGACAGAAAAAACAGGTAACAGTATGTCCAGTGGACTGAAGGCAGATGGGAGAGAGGCAGGGGGGCGGGGACGCGGGATGGGGCCCTACCTCCCATGATCATTGAACTGAGAACCCTAGCCACCATGGTGTGTGGTCGTGGTCGGTGGCGGTGGGGGGTTTAAAGGGACACACAGAACATGCTGGAAACTCTGTACCTTTCAACGTGCCGTCAGAGAGGGCCCAACTCACCCCCGGAACCATTAAATCTAGAGGAACGAGACTGTGTTAGTCAGAAGCAGAAGAAAGCAAGGAAGGAAAGATGGCTGAGTTGGAAAAAAGAGAGTTGACGAGTGAGAAAGAGGGAAAGAGGGATGGAGTAAGGCCAGAAGGAAGCGATGAAAGATTAAGCTGGTTTGTGTTCCTATGTACTCTTTCCAGTGATTCTGAGTCCAGTTCTTTAGATTAAAGCTTTTAGAAAGTCACTCTCACCCAAACTAGTCTACCAGCTGTCAAGTTATGCCGGTAAGCCATTTATTTCCCTGAACAACTTTACCTGCGTGTGATATGTTACTGAGAACCAAGATGTGGCCCCTTTATGGTGTTGAAAAAACACTTGTGTGAAAAAAATTAAGAAAAAGCTCCCAGTCAAAAAGAAAATACCTATCAAGACAAAAAAAGACCAACCTTTTAACCAAAAATCAACGAAAGAAAAAAAAAAAACAAGAAAGAAATTTAAAAAGTGAAAGAACAGGGCTTTTTGACACAAAGTGTGTACACATACACTGTGTGTGATATGTTCTAGGGGATTTTCTCAATTGCTCGGATACCCTTGGCAGACACCTCCTGTAAAAGGAAGATCCTTTTCCATCTGTATTTCTCAAGAGCTCGACGGAAACATTGCTTTCAGCAAATGAAGTTATCATATAGAGAAAAATGTAATATTTTTCCGTTCAACTTTAAGAAACCATTAGTGTCCACTGCTACTTTTACAAAACATAAAAAGACGGTGCCTTTGCAACAAGGGAGTAAAATACTGGAGGTGTAGGCACCAAATTCAAAAGAAGGCTAATGCTAGCAGATGCTAGCACTAATGTTTTGGGTTGCAGGAGGCAGTGGTAATAATCAAAACAAGCAGCTTGTCACCAACTCCTATACAGCCGCAGGGAACGGGGGACAGGCAGGGCTTTAGCTCTAACCCTACAAATCTCATCGGCAGTCACAACTCTTTCGTGCAGATTTTGGTCCATCCCTGCCCCTGCGGCTGTACTAAACCACATGCAAAAGAGAGGAAGGGAGGGGGGTCATCTTCTTTTCGATCAGGGCGTTGAAATTATCAACAACTCCCCCTCCCTCTAGCTCTGTGTATCCACTACCATGCAAGCCCTATATGTCAGCACCCAACGGGCATGCTCCAAGGGGCCATCCCAAGCACGGCATCTACGGTAGACCAGGCAAGATAAGGGAGGAGGGAAAGCGAGGGGTGAGTCCAGTGGTCAGCTATCCTAACTCTCTAAAGTCATTAACTATGGGGACTTTTCTCAACATACAGCCTGGTGAATTTGCTAGTGGGGTTGAAGAAAAGCCCTCACAGTTTGTAACAGTTTAGAGAGTCAGAGCAAGTGACCACCAGACAATGTTATAAATTAGCCCAAGGACTAAGTATATGGGTAAGAGGACGATGGGGGGAAAGGGAAGGCTCTACCGCAGAGTAGCAACTATAGTTGAAACTAGCTCACTAATTGCGCTCTTCCAGGTTTGGCCAAACCAAATTAAAAAGCAAAAGGAAAGAAAAGGCTCAAGCTGAAATCAAGCAGGACTCAGAAAGATGTGGAAAGACTACCGACCAGCCAGCTCCTTCTCCTTACTCCGTCTCTTTTTCTCCATGCGTTTCAGTTTCTTCTCCTCTCTGAGTTTGGCCTCCTCGGCCTCCTGGTGGCGGCGACACTTGTGGAAGTTCTCCACCACCACACCCACAAACATGTTGAGCACGAAGAAGGCAACGATCAAGAGGAAGGAGATGAAGTAAAGCAGCATCCACGGGTTGTAGTTCATTACTGGCTGAAATACAAAAAACAAAAAGATTTATCGGTAAAGTGCCTTGAGATGACATTGTTGTGAAGTGGCGCTATTCAAATAAAGCTGAATTGAAATGTAACTGATTGTGTAAAATTAAATATATTCACTTGTTGGTCAACTCCTACAGCATCAAGTCCGTCATACATAATGTCCACCCATCCATCTTTTGAGGCCAGTACAAACAGAGACATCAAGGCCTAGAAGAGAAAATGAGAAAGAGATTATTCTTACAATAAGCACACAATCATACGACAAAAGTCAACCTTTTGTCAATTCTGAGATTTTACATATCAGGACCTGGGCTGTGAAACGATTAAAACCTTTAGATTCAGGAATCAGAATCACCAGAATCATGTTCCAAATCCCCTAGAAGCACCGGGAGGGGTCCTTTCACCGACCCCTGCTGCAACAGCGTCAGTAGCTGCGTTTACATGGAGCCGATGAAAAGGGGTGTAAACATCAATTGCAATCATGTGGTGTGTGTTGTCTTTTCATACTTAATCATTTGCGGGTTACATGAAATAATGACTTTCAGAGAAGACTTGGAAAATGGCAGCAGCATAACCGAACGGGACTGTATCCGATACATTATTGTTGGAAACTGAAAGAGTTAAGGATTTTTGATCATTTAAACTGTAAAAAGGTTTAAGACAAAAAAAAAAATCAACATTCTTATTGTGAACTAGTAGGCACTGACGTCATTTCCCGGTGAGTCCATTCTGTTGTTGCACGGTTACGGTGTAGCACGTTTACGGTGTAGCTCCCTGTTATCAGCGGTAATCCAAGCATTAAATCACACATCT
Source organism: Rhadinocentrus ornatus (assembly GCA_037177495.1). Classification (NCBI taxonomy): domain Eukaryota; kingdom Metazoa; phylum Chordata; class Actinopteri; order Atheriniformes; family Melanotaeniidae; genus Rhadinocentrus; species Rhadinocentrus ornatus. The sequence goes on along the minus strand of JBAMHW010000024.1, from coordinate 21,527,811 downwards.
TGAGATTAATTTGTTTCTACTAAGAGGTTGAGTGTAGCATTTAGCCGTTTGGTGCCCCCGGGCCACCAACATTTTCAAGAAGTTAGTTTGTTTGTTAAGGTGGCGGCTCAGGGAGGAGGGTCTGCTGGGAACGTCTGGCGGAGTCCCCTGTCAGAAAGAGTTTCAACTCCCATCTCCGGCAGAGCTTCAACC
>JBAMHW010000024.1:21509754-21527087 GCA_037177495.1 Rhadinocentrus ornatus | reverse complement strand
CTTTCTGTAAATTCCTCTGAGACAACTTTGTTGTGATATAGGGCTATACAAATAAACTTGATTTGATTTGATTTGATGTAAAAAGCGTTACTGTAGTATTAAATCTGTCCATCATGGAAATATAACTGATCGGATCAGATCCCATGTAAACTTGTCCGCTGGAATCTCCGATCAGATTGATTTCAATCGGATAGATGAAATTTTTGTCCATGTATGCGTAGCTAGTGATGCAAAGATAAAAAAAATGGTTAATTTTCATTTATTTTTTAAATAGTAATGTATAAAAAGTCATGGAGACTTTAAGAAATAACAATACAATCAAATACTAGAATATTTGAAATAACAGATTTAAATATTTTTATTATTTTAGGGGAACAGAACTAGATAGAAATGGTGGCAACATTCTGACAGCCTAAATAACTGCTTTGGGGTGATTTTGGCACTTTTTTACTCTCCTTGGTCAGGGTTGTCAGTGCCTGCGCTGCCCTCGAAATGTGCTTATTGTGCAACAGCTTGCAGAATACGAGCCTGGTTCTGGCTCGGGTGGAGTACTTCCTTAGCATCTTGTCTAGCACGTCATCCCTTATATAACCCCTGATAAAAATGACGGGTCATCGTTTCCCCACCCCCCAGTGATTCCTCCTCCGCCCCGTCACTCATGTCTTGGAAAAGTGACCAAGCTTCTGTCTAATCCACCTTTTTGTGCTGGATTTTAGTGTTATAAAACTACCTAGTCACTCTCTTCACTCTCCTACGGGGTTTCTAGGCAGTTTCAGGAATAAATGGTCATATTTAGTTTTTTCTAAAATTCAATATAAGGTTACTGGATCCATTTTAGCAGAAGTCATGAAATGAGAAAAATGACCCCTATTGGTGGCTCCAGTGTTAAACATGAAGTTGCAGCCTGAACAAATGCGTGCTTGATGTTAAGTTAGGGGTGCTGGATGCAACAACTTCTTGTTTTCTTGGCAGTGGGCCATAAAGTGATTTTGTGCCTGGTGACAAGACACCTGCATGTCTAAAATCAGCTTTTCTCACTGACATAATGTCAAACAATTGTCTGCAAACCTCAAAGAACTAAATCAATGTTGTAAAGAAGACTGGAACTGAATTCTTCCACAATGATGTAAAGACTGATAATGAACATTTCAAATTATTGATGCTACAAGCAGTTCTAAAGGCTATTAAACTGTGAGGTGTACATATTTCTTACACACTGCTTCTACATTTTGGTATAGTTTTTTATTAAATAAATTAAATTACTATAACCAATTTTATTACCTGGTAAATACCACATGGTTTTAATTATATCTTGCTAGATTAACACTTACAACTGAAAAATGGTTTGCTTTCTTTCACACATTGCATGACAGCAAAAGTTTTAGGAATATTTTCTGAGATCTTACCTGTCCCAAGTTGTCAAAGTTGTACTTGTGCCTGACCCATTTATAGCTAGCTTGCAAACAGTCTGACTTATTTGTGATGTTCTTTACATCTTCTCCTTGACAAACGAAGAACTTTCCCTTAAAAAGCTGAGGAGAAAAAACACAAATATGGTTTACAACTAAATGAGTGAATAATGCAGCAGGTTTTAGTACTATGCAATCTGTTAAAGTTAAGGAGTTTTGTATTGAAATGACCTTCAGAAGGCTAACATTTGATTTATCTTCTGCAGTGAAAGTGTTAGCTGAACTTGCAAACAAAATGTCAGAGCATTGCCACCCAGAGCTTTCTGGGTGACTGGTCAAAGGCTGAAGGAAAGTCATTTTGAGGTTAGCATTTGGGTTCTTTAATAGCTTAGGGTCTGCTGGGGGTAACACTTATGGACTGCAATATGGTGCTAGTCATAAAAAAGATGGTTATGAAATGTCAGTCATTACTGGGAACAGTTTGAACATTTCAACAGGCACCTAAATTAGTTGATTTCCAATTACTGCTTCGTGGTACCATCACAGCCATTAATCCTTCATCACTTCAACTGGACAGATGGTGTATGGCCAGTCAACTGGCTGATGAGAGATAAAGAGGTGCCAGAACTGAAACAAGGCAACAAACCTCATTGGTATAGATTAGTCCTTGGACTGTGAGCCTTGAAATCTCCATTTAAACTATATAAGTCACATAAGTGTATGAGTATATGAGTTGCAATGAAGAGCATTGAAAATATATTTTTCTGCTAAGCTCCAAGAATATTTGTCCACGCAAGGTGGGACAGTAGAAAGGAAAGAACTTTGCTTGTTGCAGCGTGGTAAGAGGAGTCTTTGATTTCTCATTAATCGATGTGTGCATCCTCTTTCTAACATTCCCCCCCTCCTCATCCTCTCCTCTCACCTGTACTCCCAGGATGCCAAAGATAATGAAAAAGGCACAGCAGATGACCACGATGTTGCCGATAGGCTTCAGTGAAGACATTAGTGTCTCCACCACCAGCTTCAGCCCTGGAGCTCTGCTGATCACACTGGAACATGGAATCAAACAGGGTATTAGTGATGTGTGTTTGCATGTGTGTCCACCACTCACTTAGGTCATCTCTGTACAGCTGAGACAAGATGGAGACAGGATACCTGGGGCATTTTAACCCACAAGCTTCCCACACATCACCACTCCAATAGGCCTTAAGCTCAAGCTCACACACTTTTACACACACGCACATTTACTGGTATCTTTTCAGGCTGACCTTTTATTTTGAAGTTCAATATAAATGTGTATTGGAATTTATACCCTTTGTGGTATTAACAAATATTTTGTTACTTTTTACAAAGCTGTGGCTTCCTCTACAACAGGGATAGGCAACTCCGGTCCTCGAGAACCACAGTCCTGCAGGTTTTAGATGTTTCCCTGTTCTAACTTTCCTGGTTCAAATTAAATGGATCCAACAGCTTATCAAGTTCTGCTCTGTGACATATTAATGTGAATTAGGTTTGTTAAAACAGGGAAGCATCGAAAACTTGTAGGACATTTGCTCAACAGCAACAGATTTGCTGACTCACCTGCTTGCTTGCTACCCACTCAAGGGAAACAAAACAGGCAACCGTGTAATGCTAACCTTTTATGTTGTCATAGTGACCAGCCTGTCCTCTAGAAGGTAGTGCCTGGACCATTAAGTCATAGCCTTCAGAGCATTAATGATAAAAAAAAACAAAAAACCACTTCTACACAAATGTTGGGAAATGCTCTAACTGAATGGTTATGTTAAGTGTACCCATGTCAAAAACAAAAACAAACAAACAACAACATAAAAGACAGTATTTCAGATCATGCAATTAAGCACAGTCAGCTACAGCAGCCCTGTTTCCAAAAGTTAAGAAAAATTAAATTGGCAACAAATGCAAAAAAGAATTTCAAATCCCTTCAAACTTGCTGCTTGAGAGGAAAAAAAATCAGTTCTGGTCACTTCAATTTTTCAAATCTAAACACTTGTTGGATCACAGACAATTTTGACTTTTTATTGGTTCTCTCATTTACCACTTTCTTGCTTCCTCCTACTTTAGCAGTTAAGGAAGCAGCCACATCTAATTAAGCCAATGGACTGATGAGCATGTTTAATTAGTGCCAGTGGGGCGCTCTGCACTGCACTGCAGCTAAACTTGTGTGTTACATAAAACCTAATGCCCACATTTGCAACCAAACCTCTTCATGTCCACATTTACCAACACCAGATGATGATCTGATAAATGCCAGGACACATCGGAAGGTCTAAACAAAGAACAAGGAGGTTGTTAAGTCAATGATCAGCCCTGCCTTTGTTTATTGTCTGCAGAGCATGTTTTTTTCCTGTGCAGACAGCTAAGTGAAAGAAAAGTCAATGCACATTTAGAGAAGACATTAGATAATAAGAGTCCAGGACAAGATTAATCAATATTCCTGTACACAGAGTACAAAGGTGACAGCTACACCTCATCATTGTGATACTCACTGGCTCTCCTTGTATTCTTAAATTATATTGCATTGAGTCTACTGATTCTGGCCTACAGAGGGCACTTGTACTCAACAATAGGCATGTGTTTCCCTCTGTGAGACAATGCAAATATGTTCACAGACATCTGACGATTCATATCATTACTCCAGTGGGAGTTACGCTATGGACATATTTGCATTGAATCCCTCTAAAACGACAGAGAACAACGTCCAGCTCGGTTATTTTTTGGGAACTTGCAGGGAAAAATTTACAAACCATTTTTAGGCATATACTATATCTCTAATATGGATTCAAAACAGAGCAGCTATCCAGAAAAATGTTTGCTGAAATGGTGTTTTCCAGCAAAATGTTCAAGGATCATTTTCCTAAACTTCAATTTACATCATTTCATAGAAGTCCCCATCTCAGTTTATAAAGTTAGAGAGTGACACAATGAGGTACATATGGGTTGAGCTGATAAAAAAAGTGTAGCTTCTTTAGAAATCAGTGAATTTGCTGAATCTATGAAATGATGAAGTGTGCAATATACAGTCCTATGCAGAAGTCTTGAGGCACCTCTTATTTCTTGTAAAGTGCCAATTAAACAGAAACAAAGCGCTGTGATTTATTGAAACACACGAAAGCAAAAATGGAATACTTTTAAAAGAAAAAACAACTTTTTTCAATTATAAAAAGTTTATATTTTTATGATCTTCATTCTTAAACACTTTCTGAACCCCCTTTTAGACAAGCTGTTCTGTTTTCTTAAGTAGGGATAACTCTCTGGGGTTGTTGAATGACTTTGAAAGGCCTTCTTTGGATGTTTTCTATCTTTTGTTCAGTTCTCTGTCAGGAAGATCTCCCACTGCTTGAAAACTGCTAAAGTCTGGGCTCTTGGGAGAATTCATCAATCCTTTAGACCTGTTGACATTGACTTTCAGTCCAGTTCTTGTGCTATTTTGCATACCTCAGGCTTTTTTACTCATTTTCCTTCTTTAAGAATGGCTTCTTGACAGCCACCCTTCACTGGAGACCATTTCTGATGAGGCTTCGGTAAACAGTAGATGGATCAATTGAAGGTCCTGATACATTTCTCAGGTTGTGTGTCAGGACTTTCCTGCATTTGTTCGTATTGCCTGAGAACATTGATTTCTGTTTAATTTCTTTTAGGCCTGACACTTCTTTGGTCACTGTTTCCTCTTCCGGTTGCCTCACTTTTTTAATGACACACTGTAATGCGTGCAAAGATATGCAAAGATATTTTCTTGACTAATAGCACCTTAACAATCACCTTGTTGATGAAATCATACTATTGTATGAAACTGTGCTATCCTTGACATACACATTGGAAATCTTTTTGACAGACTGCTACATAAAGGCAGATTTTTAAAGGGATTGGTTGGTGACTGTTTTGGCCCATTTATGCTAGAAAACGGATACACAGACAGATGGACAGTTTCATCCGTCTCCTGCATCAGTTACACATGTAATTTGATCAGTTTTGATAGCTTAACTATTTGTCGCTTGATGCAGAAATAGAGCAATACCACCGGAAATTACGGGGCAGGACTGAGCAGAATAGCTGACGTGACCAGCCAAAGAAACAAACCAGCGAAGAAAACGAGAAACAGGAAGAGAAGACAAACAGCAGAAGAAGAATGAAGATGAGGAAAACAAATGTTGAAATTAAGTGAGTTTTTGAAGAAAGGCTATGCAAGTGTTTAGAGTGTGTCCGGCGGTTGGAAACAACTTTTTAGTGATCCATGACTTCTGCCAATTGGTGTCTGAAGGCCCATTTATGCTTGACGGAGAAGACAGATGCGCAAACCGATGGACAGTTTTTTTCATCTTCTGCATCGGTTACATGCGTGATTTGGTCTGTTTTCAGGGAGCTTAGCTCTCAGTTGCTTGACGCAAAAGACGAAGCAATACCAACAAAAATCGTGGGGGCAGTGCTGAGCAGAAAAGCTGACGTGCGACCAGTGAAAGAAAGAAACCAGAAAAGAAGAAGGGAATCAGGAATGGAGCACAAAAGCAGAAGAAGAAAAAAATTATAAACAACTTCAGCGGTGTCTGAAACCGATGTCAGATCACAGAAGTGAACTCTGAACTTAGCACTGCCCACTAGCGGAGGAACTGAGTTAACAACCATGGCAATGCAAAACACGCATGGAAGTATGAGGATTGCGACATATGAAAATGTTTAAAACATATGTCATTATTTATGTACTTAAGGGAGCATCAATGGGCCTTAAAACCTATGTTGGATCACTGGAGTAAACTCTGAACTGAGCACTGCCCACAAGTGAAGGAACTGACTTAAAAACCATGGCAACGTAATAGACACATGGAAATATGAGGACAGCAAAGTATGATAACGTTTGAAATTGGCGTTTATACCATTAATACTGGTCCATCCCTTGAGGTATTTGTCTTTCTATGCCTAACTGATTCATTGGTCAATAATAAGTGGCCTAACAAAATAAGATGATGGTCTAAAAATGGTCAATTGCGAGGATTGAACTAAAGATTACAGAAAAAGCAGCTAATGCCCAAAGAAAGACATTTATAAAAGCCTGAAGTACTATTGCTCAGAACTAGTTTGAAAGGTTACAAGAACATCTGACTACTCAGATAGAAACTATAAAGAAATTAACAGAAACGTATATTTTAAGTATATTTATACTTCCTTTAGATTCCATGTTTCTTGATCAGGAATGTGTTTCCCCAGATTGCTGCTTTGCATATGAAAACCTCCGGAGAACATTTCTACCACTTTACATCACGTCCTATTTTTTAGCTCCTCTCAGACAAGTGTTTAGGAGGGGAACGAAGGAAAGATGAACCTGTTATTATGAATCAATAGTCTCTGATAATATGGAAAATAAAAACACATTTTGCAATGAGCTCCTCTCAGTAATCTCTATTTTTTTTATGACAAAAAGTATAGGAAGACATGATAGAGGGAGCCAGAGAGAGAAGTTAGCATTTACTGCTAATCTGTCTCTGCATCATTTCATAGCAGTTCAAGGGATATACTTTTTAGTGAGTTACACAAATGAGTGGGAAGGAGTAGGAAGTAGTGTGCCTTCTTACACCAACAACATATCATTCACATTGAGAAAAAGGAAACAACAAGCACGGCATTGAGAGGTAGGTGTTTAAACAGTGCAAACAGAGTGATGCTGAGACAGAGACATCAGGAATAGAAGGAGGAGAGAAGGGCAGGACTATAGAGGGAATGACAAATGAGACAGTTTCTTTCTCTTTTTGGGGGGCAAAACTTTGGCTATACTTACTGTATAAATGTTTTTTGTTTTCTACTTTTATAAATTTTTGTTGGATTTTTTTGACTATTAGAGTATCAGTGTAAATATAACATGAGAAGTGAAAGCACTGTTGATTTTAGGTTTATAAACAAATACGTTTGTGCAAGGCAATCGTAGAAAATGTTCAAAAACAGAGCGTTGTCCAAGTGGAATGCAGGCCTCATTAACACCTGTGCTTTTCCAATTTACAGTCAAATATTTCTATGGTATGGATACTGCGCATGCTGGTAATGCAGTAACAATGCATTGGTCATTTAATCTAAACAACAATTCTTCAAGCTTCCTGAAAGTCTTTCAAAGATTTTTTGGGGATATTGGTAGTCCTTTAACAAATTTTCAGATGTAATGTGATGTTATCGTGAATTAGTGAGTGTTGATACAGCTAGCAAAGGTAAAAGCAACAGCAAAGACACAAGAAAAAATTGCAGATTTTAAAGAGTTTTCCCAATCAAAATCTAAGCTGCCCTAGATTAAATTGTTTGTATTTGTATTGACAAATTTGATGCTAAAGACCTAAAATCATACAGTCTGGTGAAAAGTGAAGGTTTTCATGATATGATAAAAAAAGAACAACTAAAACTATTGTTGTAGCATTCGTTTCGATGTCTCACTATAGGATACGTCCCTCTGCGTGTTCCTGAGAAGCACCTATCTCATTACGCCAATCCTGATTGGCTGGTGAACGTGATGCTCACGTCACCCAACCTTTAAGTAGCCTGCACTATGATGCAGCGTCATTCAAAAACCTCTTCTTGCTTTGTTCGGAGCATATCTCAATCTCACAGCTAGCTCAACTGTTCATAGATGGATCTCTCATACCCCAGCTTCAGTCGTCGGGCGCTAGCTCTGAGTCCGCTTAGTCTAGTTACTATAGTCTGAGGCGTATAACCACAAGGTTATACCCGCACAATTTTGGCATACCAACTAACACCATGTCGTTTTTGTTTAGCACTCCAGCTAACAAGGACGTTTAAGCTAGCACTTCAGCTAGCTAGAAATGTCTGATAACCTCCCTCACACCAGAGGGAATGGGGACTCTGGGGCTCGTTCCTCTCGGGTAAGGATCCACAGCAGATCTGCTCGAGCTTCCTTGGGCTGGGACACACCCGGATGGCTATCCAAGCCCATGGTTCTTGCAGGCACTGCGCCTTCTTCACCATGAAGAGTCTCCGACGATGCTGGCATGCCAAGCTAGCTTGTTGGGCGAAGATCCCAACTTGTCCACTGCAGGGCTGCCGCCTACCGGTGACGACAAGCAGGGGACGAATGCGGGTTCCCAGCTGGACATGGCATCGGCAGCCCCGCATGAGGATGACGTTCTCTATTTCGACTATGAGAAAGAAGAAGAGGACATCTCTGAGCTTTTCATATCCAAGGTGGACGAATATGACGACAACGTCTTCATCCCACTCGCTCCGGCTGCACAACCTTACGCTGTTTCTGCTACGCGGGGAGAACAGGAAAGAACATTAGCTTCTCCTACTCTAAGCTTGGATTTGCAGGTAGTGTGCAAACGCGCTGCATCCAGGTTGAACAGCCCCTGGCCTGCTGTCGTGACTGAAACTGCCCAGTCACGTTATGAAGGTAAGAAATTGCCCCAGGCTACGAGAGCAGCAAAACCCGGAGCTACTGGACATGGTTTCTGTCTCATGGAAGGACCACCCGTTCAGAGGAAAAAATTCAATTCAGGGGGCTTCCTCCCGGGATTTTGAAAACATGGAAAAATACGGCACGCTCTGTATGCCTCCAATGGAACCACTAGTTGCAGCCCACCAGCATCCGCCACTGTCAACTGCGTCTTCCAGGAGCCCCAGTTTACCATCAAAAGCTGACCGTCTGCAGTCTACCATGACTGACAGAGCCTACAAGGCTGCAGCTTTAGCTTGTAACGCCAACTCCATGGTCTCCGCCTATCAACTGAAGCTCTGCGAAGTTATGGCAACGAAGCCCGAGCCAGCTTTGTGGGAAGAGATTACCGTGATCACAGACATCTGCCTCCGCTTGCAGCAATGCCGACAGCAGGTTAGAAAAAAGAAGAAGGCAGCCTGATGGCCCTGCACTTTCTAGCGGTGAAACAGCTAGATGTTTGTTCCACGTTCACCAGCCTCGCCGGTTCCATGTGTGCTTCTACGTGTGGTCTCTTCCCCAACCAGAGGGATCTAGGACTCCTTGCTGGGACGGCGAGCACAGCCCTACCCTGAGTCACAAAGGCACCCACTCTTGTTCCAAAATAAATGTTCGACTGTCACATCCAGACCAAAGGTCGAGGGCGCAATAAAGGGGACATGGCACCTCCCGCAAGAGGCAACCCCTTTTGTGGGAGGCAGGACGTCAGAGCTGCCGTGTTGCTGACATGCCGCACATACACAGTTCTGACAAGCTGTCACAACTCTGCTCTGCCGCTAGACGGCAACTTAACTCCAGTTTCAGGGATAGGGGCTGCAGAGCTTACAGTTGAGACTGTCAGCTCACTGTCCCTGAGGAAAGGGCAGCGGGGTGCGCTCTCGCCTTTAACCTGGGTCCAGAGAACAATTTCTCAGGGATACAGACTCCAGTTTGCAATGATTCACTTCTGTGGAATAATTTATTTACAGGCCCAGGGAGAATCCGCTTGCGTTTTGCTGTAGGAAATTTCCTCACTGCAAAACCAAAGTGCAATACGCATAGTGCCCCTCAACCAAAGCCAGAGCGGGTTTTATTCCAGGTATTTCCTGGTCCGCAAATATATATATATATATATATATGCCCTGCCCCTACCACCTCTACCTAGAGTTTTCTATCTGATTCCTCCCCTGTTAAAGTTTACTTGGTGGCTATTTCTTTGTGCCATGTTGGGTTTGAGGGAAAAACAGCTAGCCAGCATCCCTTGGTCTGCTGTTTCATGATGGGGGCACGCAGGCTTTTCCCTGCTTCCAGGCTACTGGTGCACCCGTAGGACTTAGCAGATGTGTTGGAGGGTCAATTTGGATGCCATTTTTAATCGTTAGAAGATGTTGACCTCAAACACTTGTCTTTAAAGACTCGACTCAAGTACTGGATGCGTCCTGTGCCCTCTTTAGAGGGGCCTCCATGCAGGATCTTTGTGCAGCTGCGTGGTGGTCCTCACCCCTCACCTTTGTTTGGTTTTACAAACTGGACGTCTCTGCCTCCAGTGTGGCCCACTCGGTGCTGAGCAGTGGGCTCTTAGGGGAGCGGAGTTCGACTACTTGAGTGCTGGTGTTCACCTGAGATAAGCTGTCTGGCATTTCGGGAGTCTCCATATGCCATAGAGAAACATCGAAATGAATGCTATGAATGAGAACATTAGGTTACTCACATAACCCCGGTTATCAGAGTAGCATGAGTGAGATGTGTCACCAGACAGCCCTTCTTGCGAGAAGAGTTGCTTATCTTGAATGACGCTGCGTTTTAGTGCAGGCTACTTAAAGGTGGGGTGACATGAGCGTCACGTTCACCAGCCAATCAGGATTGGCGTAATGAGATAGGTGCTTCTGAGAAACACACACAGGGGTGTATCCCATAGTGAGACATCTCACTCGTGCTACTCTGAGAACCGGGGTTATGTAGGTAACCTATAGTTTTTCACTGACAAATGAAAGATATGAACCATGACAAAAAAAATATCCTTAAAATCGGCCGGATCTTAAGTTGACCATGCACACCACTAACCTCTTCTTGATAAGAGTCCCCTGTACAGGGGGCAGCATGAGATGCATGCAGTACAGAAGATCCTTGCACACCCTAGGAAGCATCAATCCTAACATGTGGCATACCAAACTGATGGAGAGACCCTCACATAAAAGACTCCACTAAGCATTGGTATCCAACCAAAACACAATTCTTACCCAAAGCAGTTATATGGACAAATAACAAAACACGAGAACATCACTGTCCACGTTACAGCTTTTTCTAATTTCTCCACTTTAACCAAAACCACACAAACAAGATATCACATGAAAGCAGAGACTCAAAGATGTCTGTCCGAAAGATGTCTGTAGGCAGGGCCGTACTGGGACAAAAATTCAGACGGGGAGACATTCACTCACTCAGGCCACCCCTGCACATACACTGCACACATGCTCACACTTATGTGTGCACAACCACAAATCCATGCACCCACACATGGGTAGGTAATCGTCAAAAGCCCTTTATTCTATTTCAAATTCAAATCAAATTTATATTTTACAGCCATGAACACAAAACTAAAAGCCACCAGTTCAGTGCTTTTCACTCCCCCACTCATCAAAAGGGTCAGTACAACATAACAGCAGGATTCCTGTATTGATGAGCTAAACAACATAACTGTTTTATTTTTGTTATATTTTTCTATGCCAGATTAATATGATAAGTTCAATAGAAAATGAAAAAGTTGACTAAAAAAGAAAAGACACTGTCCAACCATATAAAGGGTTCACCACCTGTAGAACCATGTTTGGTTCAGCAGAACCCACCAAATATTTGTGTTTTGTTTATGTTTAACAGTTAACGTATAGATTACTGTAAATCTTACACATTCATTACTCATTACTTGTCCTGCTGTTGCTCTGTACCTGCTGCCAGTTCCTGTTAACTACTAGTAGAGTGTCCTCCCTCTGAAGCACATGCATTATGTCCAGATTTGCAGCACACATACACACACACACACAACACACACAAGCACACATTTCATATGGATTTGTGAACATAAACCTCAGACATCAAACAGCAATGATAAAAAGTTGCAATAATATAATTTATAGTAAAACCAGATGAACACACTAATAAACTGATTAAATGAAAAGTTCCCTTAGCACTTAACCTGGACTAATTAAATTTTCTTCTCTCTCACAGTTGTGCAGCTACTTGTCATGCCTGTTCCACCTCAACCAGTCCGCTCATCTTCACCAGCCTACTGATTACCGTTTCTAGACTACACAACCCAGGATTCCTCTATCTCATCAGACTTCACCTGTCATTCTCCTCATCAGCCTAATAAGTCAAACCTGGTCCCCTCTCTATTTAAACCTCTAATATATATCTGATCATTGTATGGTATTATTCCTGCTCCACTGGAGACGCTGAATAAAACTACTTACTATTTGATGCCTTCATTTGTGTCCGACTTTCAGCCGAGCCTACCACACACTACTAGTGTGTTAGACAGGGACAGATGTGGACAGTATATGTGGACAGACTGTTATAACCAAAATATCCACTTATTAGTTTAATACAATAATTAACTAATTTTTTTTTATCCAGGTTATACCAGAAAACCCCAAATATGACCTAGTGTATATAAACGGTTAGCTTAACCATTTGTAGATATGTTTGGGCTGATGTGAGGTTCAATAATAAAACAACAGACCAGTGAAACCTTTACAACAGAATGAAGTTTAGACAGGAGGTAGGAGGCCTACCAGCTCATTATTACAGCTACATAAAATGGCTCATGGAGAATCTAAACCAGTGATCATCATGTTATCTTCAGATACAACACACTGTTTCCCCCCCTGTGTCTGTCATTTATTAAATGGTTAACTCACGTGACTATATATTCTTTGTTTTAATATATAAGTTCTCTTTCTGCTCTCCTTTCCTCTCTTCTCCGAGTCCATTAGTAGGCTACCAGCACCACGTTCCTCTGTCTCTCTGGTGTTCCACCTCCATGCAATCTCCTGTTGATTAGTTCTCGTGTTTAAAAAAAAAAATTGACTACTGATATTTTTAATCAATCACCAATTGGTGAAGGTGAAAACTGAAATCATTTATTGGGTGGGTGCCAGTTTCTGCAGACCAATCAGCTGCACTAATTTAGTTTACCGTGATCTTTTTCTTTCCAGTTAGGCCACTTAAGAGCCCAGGCCAACAGGAACAGTCCCACTACTTCCAACGGCCAATCCGGACCTGTCTGTAGGATAAAAACTCTGGGAGCTAGCAGCTAAATAATAGCAAATAAAGAAGTCATAAATCATGTGTTACCTTTGATGGTTTATGGTTTATAAAACTATATCCCACTTGAGAAAAAACTCTGATAGTGAGTTTTCCTATGACTATGCATTTGTTTGAAATTATTCATAAGGATCCTGGTAGTTTCCATGGAGATAAAGGAGATTTTATAGTGAAGCATTCACTCTTCCAACAATATACTCTTTTGGGCTTCACTTCTTTGTGGATCTTTATGGTGTTTCTAGGTGAATGTGGAGGCTATCCCTGAATTCTCCTGACTCTGACCATTAATAGAGGTGTTGATCATCAACAATGGCTGATGGCTTCCTGAGATATTTACCTGCTGAACATCTCTATCAAAACCTCTGTAAAACTGCTCGGGTTCACTTTTTTAGCTTCTGCTTTTGCACAGTTCCTCATCAGACATTACTTTACTCATTCCTAGATGAACTGGGCTGCTATCCTTTGGTTTTCACTGAAAGTAATGTAGTTTTCTTTTAGGAGGAGATAACCATTTACATTTTTTACAGTATTCCTGGTAAATTTAGTCTAAAACATTAACACATATCTTGATTCTGACTCTTCTGTAGTAATCTCACATCTCAGTGTTCTTGTGAGACCAGAATAATACATACAGCCCTTGTAGTTGTAAAGATATTTTGGATATGTTGTTTCAGACAGGAAGCAGAAAAATTTGGCCTCATCAAGAAGACATTCATCTCTATATGCCAAACTCTGGAACGACTACGTAACAGCTTGGGAGGATTACCAAGACAGCTAACCAACAGATAGCAAAGTAGAAAAGTTATTGTTGGATGAAGTTGTTGGATGATACTTAAACCCAAACTTGGTGTAACATAAGCAACAAGTAATAGTTCTGCATTAATACATTTGTGACAGTTTCATACTTTAAAATGTAAGTATATTAAAAACATACTACAGAAACAGAGTGTTTGGAGTCTCAAACTAGGTTCCAAATTATGGACCAGTTCAAGTGTACTACCATTACAACTGTCTGCTCTGTTAAAACAAAAAAAGAGTAAAAGAACTCTGCAATACAACAAAACAAGTGCATTAGCTGCCCAGGAGAAAGCCTTGAGATAATTATATCATCATCAAGTGACAGATGAGCTTAACGGCTGATCCGACAGAGGTCGACCACAGTGGGGATTTATCAATAAACACGCTTAAAGACGAGCCCTGACCTCACAACTGCCACACAGATGTTTGAATCAGGTCACCTGCAATGAAGCCCTGAGAGTGTGTCAAGTAGAATTAATGGCCACACCAACGTCTAGTTTTCTAGGTTGCAACTGAATTGTTGATGAGGTGACGCTGGGTGACATAAAAGTGCCATTTGGTGACACATGGTGCAATCTCCTGGTGTGTGCTTGATTAATGACACACAGAAGTGTGTGTGTGTGTGCTCTGTTAAACAAAGCTGATGCATCATTCTGTCACACAAATACAGACATTAAAATCTTTCATTGAGTTGCAAACTATAACACTTTCCCGTGTACAAACACATGCACACATAAAAACTCAGCTGCTTGTTGCAATAACACTCCAACACACACGGACAGGTTATTGCTAACCCCTCATAAGCTGCAGTAGGCATCCTCCACTGTTGCCAAAGAAACAAACTGTCATAAATCACATGCTGCTATGCATTTCAACCTGGGAGCCCATAAATGATCGTTAATTGATACTTATTTCCATATCTGAATCAGCAGCACTGTGCTGCCAGAGGGGAAAACCCAGACAACTCATTTCTAATTTAAACAACCTCAGAGTGAGTCTGCCACAATTAAACAACAGCTGAAACTAATGCTGAGGCTTTCTGGATGTTGTGTCTGAGTTGTAATATTTTGGATATTTTGGATTGAAAACTGCTTTTAATTGTATAGATTTGGAGTTTTTTGTGTTTCTGGCAGCAAAAAAATATGCAAAACTTTTGGGAATTTAAGTGTAGCAGTCATTCCAGGTGTTGAATCTTGGGTAAAGATGCTTTCTCACAGTTAGCCGGTTTAATTAGGACATAAAGAAAAATTGTGTTGGAACTATATGCTTGAATCTAACTGATCAATTTAAAATATGAGTCAAAGTTCATAAGTTTTTAAGATTTCGTTTCAATAATGAGTCATTTTGTGTATCATAAGAGTATTTTCTTATGTATATGCACAATATGTTTGCTCTGTATAGCAATCTAAAAGTAAGTTTGGGTTATGGTGATGAAGTTAGTTGGTTGTTGTGGGATATTTGCTGAATTATTGTGCTTGTTGAGGTTGAATTAGTCCAGTCTTTCAGGACCCAAAAGGGGCTAAAAATTGAGTTAGATTTAATGCCTAATCAAATGGCATTTTGATTAGGCAAAGAGGCAATTTGTGCAGATGCAAAGAGGAGTCTTAGCTAATATTATTGATAACTTTCTGACCTTAGAAATATTTGTTTCTGACTTCACCGCTTTTTTCCCCTCAGTATGCTTTATCACTTTACAGAAACAATTCACTTTAGGGCACCATGTCACACACCAGCAACTGGATATCAACACACTGGTCATTTTGGACGTGCACTGGGGCTGATTCAGCAAAGTAACCCAAGAGAACATTACTGAAGAAAGAAGAGGAATGAATGAGAGAATCAGACAGACACAGACAATATTGGACTGACTTTTACTGGCTGGAAAAATCTCAGAGAAGAGACAGGATAAAGATGAACTAGCCATCATTAAGGGACACCTCATTGCCAAAGTTCAGTAGTCTGGACTTAATTGTTTTCCAAACATGGATGAGACAGGGAGAGTATAAAAACATTGCAAAACGCAGCATCCCAGATTTATGTGTGGAATACGGCAGATTACCCAAGCAGTGATCTACTGATTTGATTCAGAAAACATTCATTCTTTCATTCATTGTCTGTACCGCTTAATCCATTACGGGTCGCGGGGTGAGCTAGAGCCTATTCCAGCATTGTATCAGGTGAGAGGCAGGGTACACCCTGGACAGGTCACCAGTCCATCGCAGGGTAAACATTTACCTCTATTTTTTTTTCAACTCCGCTGCTATATTCAATGACAACCATTATAGCAGGGGTGTCCAAAGTCAGTCCTCAAGGACCAGTCCTGAAGGATTTCAATGTTTTCCAGCTCCAACACTCTGGACTGAAAATAAATTAATCCAACAGCCTAAGAAGTTCTTCACAATGACTCATTTCGAATCAGGTGTGCTGGAGCAGGGAAACATTAAAGCCTACAGGACTGTGGCCCTGGAGAACCGGAGTTGGACACCCCTGCATTACAGTAATATGAAAACAAAGGGTACTGCAAATTAAGCTAATGTGGCTACCTCAGCAACACACCAGTTTAATTCTCCATGGGCTCTTGTTACACCACAAATCTCATCCCTTCTAATAATTATTTCTCTTGACCCTGGTCTTGTGATGTTTTTGACATCTATCAACTTCATAACTGTGTTGCTGTGGTCTGTCTAGCGCTTTCGCTTTTACATTTTCAATCTTTTCAGCTCCAAAATTCACGTGCCGATCAATATTTCATCATCTCAAACCTTAGCTTGGCTGCTCTCCTTCCTTCTACATCACTACCAAATTGTGTCTTTTTAAAGTGTTCAAAACTTTGATACCAAAATATCTCACTGTATTATTGTAATGCTTATATTGTCTCTTCAAACACTCTCCTTGCTTCTATTAACAGCAAGTCTTTTGCTTCAATAACCTGAATGTTGCACCTTCAGTATGACTTTGCAAAGACATTTTAATACAAGTTTAAGACAAACTTATCTGCAGCCATCTGCTGGTGTCACAGTCCTAGTGATGCTTACCTTTGCCTAATTCTCACAAACATTATAGCATTTTTTTATTTTACATTAATACATGTTTAAAGATAAACTGCGGAAAGATTCAGCTGTTATCGATTTTGCATGATTTGTGGATAAAGTCTAACTCTGATCAAGTATTCCATTCATTACATTGCATGCGGTCAACTTAACCTCTAATTTACTATTCAATTTTCATTCCCACTTAAAACTACATATAGACCAGTTCTGCTGCTGGTCTATAAAGCTCTGAATGGTTTGGGACCAAAATACGTCAGTGACCTCTTGACCCAGTATGAACCTACCAGAACCCTCAGGTCATCTGGATCCAGTTTCTTATCAGTTCCCAGA